>CAUYRT010039041.1:0-24005 GCA_963574885.1 Lepilemur ruficaudatus
TTTTGAGACAGAGTCTCACTGTGTTGCCCAGGCTAGAGTGCCGTGGCATCAGCCTAGCTCACAGCAACCTCAAACTCCTGGGCTCAAGCGATCCTCCTGCCTCAGCCTCCCGAGTAGCTGGGACTACAGGCATGTGCCACCATGCCCGACTAATTTTTTCTATATATTTTTAGTTGGCCAATTAATTTCTTTCTATTTTTAGTAGAGATGGGGTCTCGCTCTTGCTCAGGCTGGTCTCGAACTCCTGACCTTGAGCGATCCTCCCGCCTCAGCCTCCCAGAGTGCTAGGATTACAGGGGTGAGCCACCGCGCCCGGCCGGAAAGGCGATTCTTACACATGCTACGACATGGATGAACCTTGAGGACATTATGCTAAGTGAAATAAGCCAGTCACAAAGAGACAAAGACTGTATGATTTCATTCATACGAGGCATCTAGAGTAGTCAAATTCATAGAGTCAGAAAGCAGAATGGTGGCTGCCAGGGGTTGAGGGAACAGGAAAATGGGGAATTATTGTTGAATGGGTACAGAGTTTCAGTTTTGCAAGATGAAGGAGCTCTGGAGATGGATGGTGGTGATGGCCGCACAACCATCTTAATGTACTTAATGCCACTTAAAATGATTTAACATCGTCAATTTTATGTTACATGTATTTTACCACAATTAGAAACAATTATTTTTTTAAAAAGAGGAGGTTGAATTATAAGAATTCTGGGGTATCACACAGATTTCTAAGGCAGGAAATGCAGTTGAGTCTCCCCAGGGGTGAGAATCAAGAATTGCAAAGCAGGCAGGAACTGCAGACACATCTGATCTTTCCCGTCTACTCGTTTCCGGATGTTTGCTTCAGAGACTCCTCTCTTTCTGCAGCCCAGCCTCTCCACCTCTCAGTATGTGGCAAAAGATGGGAACTCACAGGTCTCCCTGTTCAAGTGTTATAAAAGCATCACTAGCAGCATCTTTTGGCCCCAACCCCAGAATTCTAAGATAGAGAAGCCCATAAGTCTATTGGCCCAGTCTGGGTCACGTGACCACCCCCCGGTTCAGTGTGCCAGGGAGGTGGTCTCCTAAAATACAGACTGGACTACAGAGATCATGGAAGGAGGTGGGAAGCTCTCATGAATGCCAAGGTGTGGTCCATGCAGTCACCCCAAAAAGATGGCTTATTACAGTGCCCTGTGAATCTGACATAAATATCCAGTCTGCCCAGTGGGTACATTCCAGCTGTGGAGATGCGTAAAACAGAGCCTAATACATTATATATTTGCAGTGTATACTCCCCAAGTCTATTTTGAGCAACTGGGAGTCCTGTGTCACTTGCATTTTTGGAAAGAATACACTAACCAGGTTGACATGAATATGCAGACTTCCACACTGTAAATGAACAAACTGCTATTTGCAACATTAAGATCTTATGAGTTTATTATTTTGGGTCAATGTCATCCAGTTGGATTCACTCTGAGACACTGACAGAACTGGGGTTCTCAGGCTGGAAGGCCAAGAACTGGCTTCTGCCCGACGGTGAATTCTCATGGTAGATACCACCTCTAAGATCTCTTGGAAGACAGCCATTAGCATGCCAACCACAACACTGGCCTTTCTTTGGAAACTTCCATACTCACTGAAGACGTGTTTTGTAAACATAAGATTCTCCAAACATAAATTGAAACTACATACAAATAATTTCTACCAAGTCAAAGGGAGGTGGCACTTCAAGTTTCATAAAAGCAAACTAGATTTTTAAAATCTTTCTATTGTAAAATATAACACAAAAATGAACATACACTGTTAATGTTCAGAATATGGATAATCAGAAAATGAACATGAACTTCTTTTTGTTTTTTTTCTTTTAGTGACAGGGTCTCACTCTGTCTCCCAGGCTGGAGTATAGTGGCGTGATCATAGCTCACTGCAACCTCAAACTCTTGGGCTCAAGCAATCCTCCTGTCCCAGCCTCTCAAGTTGAACTTTTTAATAAATGGAATCATACTGTTGGTTTCTTATTCATATTATATACAATGTAATTATAGATAATATAGTATTTATATTTATATATATTTTTATTTATTTTCATTGTGGTATAGTATCCCATTATATGACATATACCACAATTTATTATCCATTCTACTGTTAATGGACATTTAAATTGCTTCCAGTTTTTGGCTATTACAAACAGTGTTGTTAGGAACATACTCTTTTTTTTTAAGAGACAGGGTCTTGCTCTGACACCCAGGCTGCAGTGCAGTGGCACAGTCATAGCTCACTGTAACCTCGAACTCCTGCTGGGCTCTCAAGCCATCCTCCCACCTCAGCTTCCGGAGGAGCTAGGACTACAGGTGCATGCCACCACACCCAGCTAATTTTTTCTTATTTCATTATTTTTATGTTGCCCAGGCTGGTCTTGCACTCCTGTTCTCAATCAATCCTCCCGCCTCGACCTCCCCAAATGCTAGGATTATAGGAACAAGTCACCGTGCCTGGCCTAGGAACATTTTAGTACATGTATTTTGGCACATGTAAGTGCCCATTCCTATAGCATTTATTCCAAGGAGTGGAACTGTTTGCTGGCTTATAGGGTATGTATATCTTCAGCTTTAATAGATTAGGCAATATTCTCCAATATAATTGCACCAATTTCTACTCCTACCAGCATGGCATGAGAGTTTCAGTTGATTCACAATCCTTGCCTGTATTTGGCATGGTCAGGCTTCTTAACTTTTGCCAATCTAGTGGTGTGCTGTGATATCCCATGGTTTCAGATTTGCATTTCCCTAACTATTAATGAAGCTGAGCATCTTTTTATATATTTACTGGACTTTGGATTTCCTCTTTTGTAAAGTGCCCGTGCAAGTCTGGAGCACATTTTTCTATCAGGTGGTCTTTTCTTATTGATTTGCAGGAGTGATTTATATATTCTGGATACAACTTATCTTTTCTCACTTTGTGGCTTGTATTTTTACTTACTTTATGGTGTCTTTTTTTTTTTTAAAAGAACAGTTTTAGATTTACAGAAAAATTGAGAAGATGGTACAGAGAGTTCCCATATACCCTGCACCCAATTTTCCCTATTATTAACATTAGTATGGTCCATTTGTTACAATTAATACACCAATATTGATATATTATTATTAGCTGGAGTCCATACTTTATTCAGATTTCCTTTCTTTCTATTGCAGGATCCCACCCAGGACACCTCATTGCATTTAGTGATCACGTCTCCGTAGGCTCCTCTTGGCTGCAACAGTTTCTCAGACTTCTCTTGTTTTTGACGACCTTTGAGGAGTAGTGGTCAGATATTTCATAGAATGCCTCTCTACTGGCATGTGTCTGACGTTTTTCTCATAATTAGACTGGGGTTATGGGTTCTGAGGAGGGAGATCACAGAGGTGAAGTGCCATTCTCATCGCATTGCATCAAGGGTACACACTGTCAAAGTGACTGATCACTGTTGATGTTGACCTTGATCACCTCTCTGAGATAGTGTTTGTCAGGTTTCTGCATTGTAAAGCTGCTCTCCCCCTCCCCCACCTTGCCATACTATACGTGGTGGCTTTCGAAGAACAGAAATTCTTCATTTTAATTTAATAGAGGCTGCATGGTCTGAGGGGCGTAGCATGATCTTGGCCTCCACAGAGCTCCCAGATGGCTGATTTGCAGAGACCAGGCTATGTCAACAAGCTCACCCTGGGATCACTCAGAACTCACTGCTGGAATTAATTGGGCAGTGCGTAGGCAGGCTTAGGGAAGCAAATGGAATTATGTTTTCTTTTTTAAGAGAAGTAAGGCTTTATTTCCTTGTTTTGCAAATAAAGCTGGCTGAGTTGGTTCTTTTGGTGATTAGTTAAAGAGACCCAATCCCATATCTTTGTTCGTCTCCTCTGGCTCTTCCTTGGTTTAAAAATACAGAAGGCTTCATGATGATATTTGCATATCATCCTCGTGCAGGGGCCATGCTAATCTTCTCTGCATCATTCCAATTTTAGTATATGTGCTGCCGAAGTGAGCACTGCGTATTCTTTCACACCTTGCAACTGGACCTCTAGTTTTGAAATTCAAGAGCCAACAATTTGACATCCTTGTTTTCTGGTTCTCCTCTGAGAATCCTTCCCAGAGGGCAATGAATGGCTGGAGTCTTGCCTATTTGGCCTGGGGAGAAGGGGAGGAAGGCTTCTTTTATGCTAACAAATGGGGTCATAACTTCAAATACTGTATTATCCTGCCACACACACACATTCACCTCTACATGCTTCAATGGAAAAGTTAACCGCACATCATGGGTTGTTTACTGAGCACTAAAGATTGAATCAGAAGGGCTGCATTCATAAAGCAGAACTGCTGACGATTCAGAATGTGACCTTGAGTATATGCCCTTCCCTGGGTTTCAATCTCTCAATCTATGCAACAAGAAGGCTTCCTACACTGTTTATCTTGCTAAATTCCAAGGCTATAGGGAGCAATGTTGCCCTTTGAGACTTCAGGTGAAAAGGGATCTTAAATGTAACGGATAAGCTATTCACCCTTAGCCTGAAAAGGGGTGTTAGTTCCCAAGACATAAACTGAGTATGAAAGGTTGTAAGATTGTGAGGTTTTCTTGGTGAGGGGAGGGATTTACTTACATTCCAATCTATTTATAATATTTTTGGTCTTCCTCAAATTCAAAGAAATAAGAATGTCCTAGAACTCTTTTAAGAAGAGAAAAATTCACTCATTTCCCTGTTTCTTTAGGTTTGGTGAAATTGCAGGAGCTCTACTCTGCTCCACTTTTAGCTGATTATGTCCCTAAATAAGGTTAATTTAGATAAGCTCCCACAGAGCCTGTGGTTCAAAACCTGTTCTAGGATATGCAGCAAGATGGACAAAGAATGAAATTTTAGTTGATGTGAAGAGAAGTAAATTCATCATGCTTAAAAATGAATTTTTAGAAAAACGATTAAATTTTTTCACGTCAGTCATGTCAGAGTTGATGTTTGGAAATTGGCTGCTTTAGGTATTTTGGTTCTAATAATTTCATATTCCGAATGGAAAAATATCTCTTCTTCCTTTCAGATTTCTTTAAAGCCACATTTGTGCAAATTCTCCTCTGGAAAAATGCAAATTTGAGAATTGAAAGTTTCCTATTTCCCAAAGTTGAGTGATGAAATCCAGACTCCATTCCCTAACTTGAGAATGGCTTTGGTAAGCATAGTGGGTTCCAGAAAGTTCAAACTGAGTATCTAGGAAGTGTTTTTCTTTTTTTTGGAGACAGAGTCTCCCTCTGTTGCCCGGGCTAGAGTGTCATGGTGTCAGCCTAGCTCACAGCAACCTCAAACTCCTGGGCTCAAGTGATCCTCCTGCCTCAGCCTCCCGAGTAGCTGAGACTACAGGCGTGCGCCACCATGCTCAGCTAATTTTTTCTATATATATTTTTAGTTGTCCAGCTAATTTCTTTCTATATTTTTAGTAGAGACGGGGTCTTGCTCTTGCTCACGCTGGCCTAGAACTCCCAACCTCAAGCGATCGTCCCGCCTTGGCCTCCCAGGGGGCTAGGATTACAGGCATGAGCCACTGTGCTGGGACTGGAAGTGTTTTTCTGATTCTAGTTTTCACTTGGGCAAGTTTTTCCTAGGGTAGGTCTGCTACCTGGGGAACTCTTGGAGTCGCTGCTTTCAACCTACTTACCTTTATTCTGCCCTCCTTTCAAGAAGAAAATGGAGACTGGGAACTGAGGAAACAGGCATTTTTTCCCCCAACAAGTCTGTCCTACATTGTGCATTTAACAGTGCTCAAACACCTTCAATGACTCCCCAATTCCTACCAAATAAAGTGTAGTTCTTTTATGTACAATTCAAGATCCTCAATAAATATGTCCCTGAGAGTTTCAGTTCTCTGTGTCCCCCTCTCCCATATAATCTCTTTGGTCAAACTAACAGTTAATGCTCAACCTGACGGAGGTTTCTCCCTGCCATATCTTACAGTTTTTGCTGGAAAAATTTCCCCATCCCCTATCCTTGACTTAGATGGAAACCATATCCAGTTTTCAAGGTCATTGGCTCGGGCATCACTTTCTGACCACAGATGCTATACCGTGTCACCCCTTGTCCCACATCATTGGCAAAAGACTATGAACTGTGGGAAGGGAGGATCCTAGCCTAATTAGTATGCTTAGCCCTTAGACATCCTCAGAGAACACCTTGCCCAGATTGGAAACTGAGTGAATGTATGAAGCACTTAACTAATTTTTTGTCTCATCACTTTTCATATATCACAAAGTCTTTGGAGGTATGGTTGCCAGATTTAGCAAATCAAGATACAGGATGCCCAGTTATATCTGAATTTCAGATAATCAATGAATACTTCTTTTAGTATATCCCATAAAGTGTTTGCAACATACTGAAAATATTCATGGTTTATATGAAACTCATTTTTTTTTTTTTAGAGATAGGGTCTTGCTCTGTTGCCCAGGCTGGAGTGCAGTGGCATGGTCAGAGCTCACTGCAGCCTCTAACTCCTGGGCTCAAATGATCCTCCTGCCGTCAGCCTCCCATAGCTGGGACTACAGGCGGGAGCCACTGTGTCCGGTTAATTTTTTATTTTTTTGTAGAAATGGGGTCTTGCTATGTTGCTCAGGCTGGTCTCGAACTCCTGGCCTCAAGCAATCCTCCCGCCTTGGTCTCCCAGAATGCTAGGATTACAGGTGTGAGCCACCGAACCCGGCCTGAAATTCAAATTTAACTGGGCGTTCCGTGTTTTATCTGGCACCCTAAGTGGAGGGCAGGGGTTCCCCAGTCGCCTGGCTTCCTCCCAGCAGGTGCTCGGCATCTGTGTTCTAGTTAGAGCGAAACCTCAACGAGCCCCGCCTTTCACAGCTGGCATCCGCAGCGAGGCGGAGGCACACGATCCGGAAAGACAGACACCCCGGTTGCAGACCGTCACTCGAGACTAACCAAAGGGTCTGCACCCGAGAAGCACCTCCACCCCGTGGGTTCTCGGGACTCCTCGACTGCTCTGTCACCCCCTCTGACCACCCGCCCTACCCTCCATCTCGTGACCAGTCTTCACGGACTGGAGGGGCGGGACTGCCCGGCTTTCTAATTGCTGCCTACCATTGGCAGTGACTTCCATCCATTACTTTAGGCCCCGCCCATCAGGCTGACGTTTCTCGGGCTACGTCTCTACCGTAGCCGCGGCGTAGCTGGCGATTGGTGGAGAAGGCAGCGGCTTTCCCGGTGGAGGCGACGAAGGGGCGGGCTCCGGGAGTCCGGACGAGCCCCAGCGCGTCAACCGCTGGCGCTGAGGTGGTGCCTTGTGTCCCGCCGGCCCACTCGGTGTCGCCCCGCACTGCTGTGGCCGCCGCGGCACCATGGCTGTGTTCGTCGTGTTCCTGTCCTTGCTGGTGGCGGGTGAGGAGCCGGAGGGCGGGCTGGGCGTGCTGTGCCCCTTGGCTTGGAGGTCGGGGGCGGCCGCGGGCGGGTGGCAGCTGGGCAGGTGCCGCAGTGCGGGCAGCCAGCGGCGGCCTCGCCTCAGCTGCCTCCCTCTCGGCGTCTTCTCCGGATCCGCCTGTGGCTGCGCGGCCTGACCGGCCGCCGGGCCCGGGACTGGGCTGCGTGGGGGGGGGGGCTCCTGGGCCGGCCTCCCCCCTCCGCCTCTTTAAGGAAGACTGGTTCGCCAGCCGTGCCGCCGACCTCATGTCAGCCTGGCCTCTTCCGGCTCGAGAGGCCCTTCGGAGGACCGGGGTGCATTTCTCAGTGAAGTGTTGAACCGCAGTCCTCTGGGAAGAGGAGAGGGCAGCCTTCTTAACTGCCACTGGCTGCCGCGATTTTTTGCATTTGTGTGGTGTCTTCGTGTCTGGTTGTTGCCATCAATAATTGGTGAAATCCCTTCTCCTCCCTTATATTTCAGGATGCAAAAGTTGAGATGGAGACATTGTTTTTATGTAATTATTTCTTCAGGCGAATACAAGGCACCTCTCAACAGTTTGTCACACTTCCCAATTTTGAGGATTTTGAAACTAGGATGAGTCATGACCTTAGGGTCACATGTCAGTAAATGGTAGCTTTCTAAGTGGAACCTAGGTTCCCTAGCATTCGGCAAGAGGAGTGGAAGTCAGCTAATGTTTGGCTTCTTACTGTGTATCGTGTGGTGATGCATTTCATTTTACAGCAATCCTTAGAAGAGTGTATTATCTTCATTTAGAAAAATGATCAAGCCTAAATAAATTACCCAACACCAAAAAGGTAGTAAGTAGCAAAGATGGATTTGAACCCAGATCAGTGGCGCCAAAGCGTGGCCCTTTTCCATTTTATGTGTTGTAGCAGGGTTAATACTTTTACTGTGTGAGGAAGATGTGGGAGTGATGGGGACTGCGACTGGGGGCACAGACAGTAGTGAACAATTTGGAGGAATGGGTGTTGTGGTCCCCACTGTGTCTGTTGAAAACCTATAGGAAACCTGAGCCTCTGCCCTGTGAGAGGCTGAGAGGTTCTGGTTTGGAAATGGCGATTTCCTTCTGAATAAAGTACAAATACAGATCAGTGATGTTCTTGAAATTGGCAGATCTCCTTCATCCCTGGAGGTGCCCAGTATTACGTGTTGATGATAGTTACATTTGTTTTCATGTCTCAAAAGTTTTAGGGTTCTTTGTTTCTTTTTTGTTTGTTTGTTTCTGGCCCTGGAAAGGTCATTCTGATCTACCCAGATACTTTGGGGAAATTTTTAATTTTAATTCAGTTTTTGAAATTTAAAAAATCTTCCCTTTGATACTGTGGTTTAACTGAACATCTGTCTATTAAAAGTCCGTGTTTTAATGTTATGACTGATAATATCTTGATTTATGGAGGTTTTTTTGTTTGTTTTTGGTCTGAGATAAAACAGTTGCTTCTGTGTATGGTTTGAACATGCTTTCCTTGCTAGAATAGTCTAGTTCCTACAGAACGAGAATCTGATCCTGTCAGCTTCTGCGTTGCTTGGTCTTGTCAGATGAGGTTAAGTTATTATTTTCCACAATGACTAAATGTGATGTAATGGAAGACATCTTTAAGAGCTCTGACTTCTCTATTTGAGGAAAAAATAGTAATCCTTTAAAGCAGTGTTACCAAACTAGAGAGAGGAGGGAACTAGAGAGAAAGGACGGGAACTATAGTTATGAATACCATGTCATGAGGAATACATGAAGAAATTCATATATTGAGCCTGAAGAGGAAAGGCCAAGGGCAAACACATGGAATTTGAAGGGGTATCATGTAGAACAGGTACTTGATTTGGTCACTGATGCCCCAAGGACAAAAGCAGGACCCACTGTTTTTGTTTTTGTTTTTTTTTTTTTTTTGAGACAGAGTCTCACTGTGTTGCCCAGGCTAGAGTGCCGTGGCGTCAGCCTAGCTCACAGCAACCTCAAACTCCTGGGCTCAGGCGATCCTCCTGCCTCAGCCTCTCGAGTAGCTGGGACTACAGGCATGCGCCTCCAGGCCTGGCTAATTTTTTCTATATATATATTTTTTAGTTGTCCATATAATTTCTTTCTATTTTTAGTAGAGACGGGGTCTTGCTGTTGCTCGGACTGGTCTCGAACTCCTGAGCTCAAACGATCCACCCGCCTCGGCCTCCCAGAGTGCTAGGATTACAGGTGTGAGCCACCGCGCCTGGCCTCCCACTGTTTTTTTTTTTTTTCAATTGAGTGATTCCATCCATCCTTCGTAGAAGATCGTAGCACAATGTGGTGGAGTTTTCAGAGGGAAGGACACTTACCCTCTAGCCCGGACTGGGAGGCTGAGGGGAATTTCCCCAGGGGAGGTGTCTCCCGGGGCAAATATGTGAAAGGTTGAGGTGGGAAACAAAGGTATTTGAGACAGAACAGCATGTGTAAAAGCACAGAGATGTGAGAGCAAAAGGGCAGATAGTTTGGTGGGGCTGGAATGTATGGGGTTAAGTTGAGGAGATCCCAGAAATAAGGGTAGTGAGGTGCCTTGGGTGTTATGTTTTGGATTTTGCCTGTAAGGCTTTGGGCAGTGCGTGAAGGTATTTAAGCAGAAGGATGAGCGAACAGAGCTGTATGTTGAAAAAGTGATGGGAAGGCAGAATCAGAGAGTGGCACGACAGGTCATAAGGCAGCCGGTTCTAGCAAACCTGGTGAGGGCTAAAGAGTATGTACTGGACATGGAAGGGAAAGGGTTTGTGAGATAATAAGAAAAAAAGGTCAACAGATTCAGTGGGTAATTAGCTGTGGTGCTGAGGAAGGATTTGAAGATGGCTGGTTCGAGCTGCCAGGTGGGAAGTGGTGTCATCCTTTAAGATCAAGAATACAGGAGAAGCATGTGGAAAGATGGTGAATTCAGTTTTGAACCTCTTGGGTTTGAAGGACCCATGGGGCTTAGAAGGAAATGCTCAGCCGACTGTTGGGTATGTAGGTCTAAGGTTCAAGGGAAATCTAGGCTGGAAATAAAAATCTGGGAGCCATCAGTGTGTTTTTGGTGTTTGTAGTCTTCAGTAGATAGAGTCAGCCAGGGAGAGAGATGTAGACTAGAAAAGCAGTGAGAGTCAAGAATGGAGCCCTCAGATCTCCAAAGTGGAGTATGCAAGGTGATCTATTTGGATGCGAGGAGAATGAACTAGAACTTTCATTTGTTTCTATTTTTTTTTGAGATGGGGTCTAGCTGTGTTGTCCAGGCTAGTCTCAAACTCCTGGCCTCAAGCCTCATCCTCAGGCTGATCCTTCCACCTCAGCCTCCCAAGTAGCTGGGATTGTAGGCACATACCACCGCACCTGGCTCTATATCTACTTTTTTATTTCATCCTTTTAAAAATAGTGATGGTCAGATATTTTGTAGAATGTCCCTCAGTTTGGGTTTGTCTGATGTTTTCTCATGATTAGATTGTGAAGACTACTACACAGCCATCTTATCCTTTCAAAAAATGTTTATTTTTGTGTGCTTTGTATTATAGTACAAATACATAATCTATTATAGTACGTGTGTGTATACATACATATATAGACTACTTTCCAATTTTATGCCAAAAGGGTTGAAATCTAAAAAGTTTGGACACTACTGCTTTAAAGGACAGGAAGGGAAAAAACTGAGGAGAAGCAGCCAGAGGGATTGCAAAAACCAGGGGCCCTGGCTTCATGAAGGCTAAGGTAGAGGATTTTCAAGGAGGGAGTTGCCAGTATCAGATGCTTTGGGAAGTTAAATAAATTAAGGGCTGAAAATTGTCTTTTGGATTTGGTGAGTCATTTCAGTGGCATGGTGGGGTCAGAAGCTGTGGCTTAGGTAGTAAACGTGATATGAAGAAGTAGAGAAGCAAATGGCGGTTGACTGACTATTCCCAGATTCTTCCTCTGAAGGGAAGCAGAGGCTGGTAGCTGGTGGAGACCGGTAGGACCAAAGGAAGTCTTTTAATTTTAGAATGGGAATACCACAATCGTATTTTTATGATGAAGTGAAAGGGCCAATTAATTGAAAGGGGAAAATTGGTAGTTCAAGGTGTGACTTCATTAATTCATTAACTCAACAAGGATGTATTTAGCACCAGTGTGTCAGGCACTGTTCTCAGCCCTAACTCCTCATATGTTGTCTGTCCCAGAATAGTAGCTTAATAAACACCGAATGAGTGAAGGTCCTAAGGAGGCTGGACACAGGATGGTCTTAGGCTGGAGGAGGGACACATCCCTGCCCTCATGTCTGGAGGGAGAGGAGATCCTGGTAGGGGCTTGTACAGATATATTTGTGGTGGGGAGAGGAAGCAGGTAGCCCCAGGAATTCCTCTGCTTTCTCTGTGAAGCTGGAGATGAGGTTATCTGGTGAGACTGAGTGGGAAGTGATAGCAAAGGAAGTTGAAAGTGAGGAAGCCCATTTTAATTCAGTACAAGAAAAATTTGTCAAAGGACTAGAATGTTGGGACAATGAAGCTGATTGCTGGCAAACATAGTGTTTGTAAAATAAGGTGGTGTCCCTCATCACTGGTAGTACTCAAGTAGAGGAGAGTGACTTTCTGCAAGGTATCCCTGAGGCATGATACCTGCGGTAAGCAGAAGTTTGAACAAGATGCCTTTTTTTTGGTATAGGAGTCCATGACTCTAAGGTTTTCTAAAGCTCTAGGCTCCTGAAGGACTGTTGTGCAGGCAGGGAAATTGAATCTAACTATGAAGTTGAGACAAAGTTATTTGGTATCGCTTTGCTGGGATTGAGTGAGTAGGGCCATGTCTCAAAACAAGGATATCTCCAGATCAAAATATGGTTCTTTTTTTTTAAGACAGGGTCTCACTCTGTGGCCCAGGTTGGAGTTCAGTAGCATCATCATAACTCATTGCAATCTCCAACTCCTGGGCTCAAGCGATCCTCCCGCCTCAGCCTCCTGACTATAGGTGTACCCCACCATCAAGCGATCCTCCCACCTCAACATCCCAAAGTGCTAGGATTACAGGGATGAGTCACCATGCCTGGCCAGAAAAATGGTTCTTTAAATGTGTATGGTACTTGGAAAGTATAGGTCTCTTGCTGTCCCATTTTTCTTAGAGTTTGCAAAGACTATCACTTCAGTGAACCAAGATGTTTATCAATTGCAAAAGACCATTCCGTTCTGCTAATTTTTTTTGTCTGCCTTCAGCTAGTACAATTTGGAAATTCCTGCTCTGGCAGCTGTGCTGAATTGAAACTTACAACTCTTCCTGTTGTATCAGCACCATCCTGAGGCCTTTTATTTACTGCCAGTACTGCAACACCAAAACATTTACTGTTGCTTCTGATTTTATTCCCATACCCTGTTAAGTGGTGCTTTCCTTAGGTCAAGAGAATAACACTGATGCTTCACTAAAGTCTAATTTTCCCATACTAGGTATAGCTAAGATTTGTTTTGGATTTGGAGCTAATCTTTTCGTGGAACCCAAAAGTTTTCATTAATTACTTGTCCCTGTGTAACCTAGACATCACTGGGTTAATACATAATGGGTGAAGAGGGCAAATATCTCATTCTTAGCCCTGGAGGGCTTATAAAATAGTCCCATTGTTCTCATCCTTCATCTTTTAATCCCAGGCCCCAAACCCTTAGACTAATTGACTTTATCCTTACAGAATACCTTTTCTCACCCTTTTGATATGTTAACTGCAAATGCTATTTCCTGGACTTTGAAAAGTATAAAGTGTTTTTATATTTCCACTGATAATGTGTAATTCCCTATTTTACAGTCCTCATTTCACTAGGTTTGCCTATGGGACATAAGGAAAGATGTGACCTATGCTAAGATATACTGACCCGCTAAAGTCTTACAGTGAAATACTAGGAATTTATGAATTTGCATTTTTGTAGAGAATGTTGATGGTAGCAATAATTTAGTGATTTCAAGTTTTTTTTTTCCTTTTTAGCCTGTACCAGGGTTTTGTTTTTTGCTTTTTAAATTTTGGAGAAATGTCACTGATTTCTAATTCTTGACAAATTGCCACATGCCCCTGTTAAGGGCCACTGCAGAAAGGCCTCTGTATCATTAAAAGAATCCTTATAGTTGTACTTTTGTTCTAGCAGAATGTATGGACTAAAGTTCTTAGAGTGAAACTTTGAAAAAGAATTTGTTAATGTTTAGGATTCAGTATTTTGCCCAATCATAATTTAGTATGTTAAGTCAGTGGAGTTTGGGGAAGCATGTATTATATTTGTCAACGGAAAAAAGAGCCAAACTCTAAAATAATTTTAAAGAGATTTATTCTGAGCCAAATTTGAGGATCATGACCCGGAGCCACACCCAGGAAGCCTTGAGCAAGTGGACTTGCTGTGGCTGGGTTACAGTTTGGTTTTATACATTTCAGGGAGACAGGGGTTACAGGTAAAGTCATAAATCAATACGTGGGAGGCATACATTGGTTTGGCCGGAAAAGGTGGGCCATCTTGAAAGTGGGGGGCTTACAGGTTGTAGGTGGGTTTAAAGATTCTTCGACTTGTAATTGGTTAAAGACATGAAGCTTTGTCTAAAGGCTTGGAATGTTTTAACATATGGAGGTCTGTTAATCAGAGACAAGCCAGCAGACATATATTTGTTGCGTAAATTGAGGACCTGCAGGTTTGTCTTGCATACCCTTCAGCCTGTTAATGGGTTACAAAGGATGTCTCCAAGAAGGGAGCAGGGCATGATGAGGCATGTCTGACCTTCCCCTTCGTGGCAGGCAATTTAGTTTTGGCCAAGAGAGGGTCCATTCAGTCAGCCACTGGGGGGTGAGCCTTAAGATTTTATTTTAGTTTACATATTTAATAATTGTCAAGGTGGCTATAAAAAGATTATGATGCTGATAATTGATTTACTAATCTGTTTTTTTCTCAGGTGTTTTGGGGAATGAGTTTAGTATATTAAGATCACCCGGGTCCGTTGTTTTCCGAAATGGAAATTGGCCTATACCAGGAGAGCGAATCCCAGATGTGGCTGCGTTGTCCATGGGCTTCTCTGTGAAAGAAGTATGTGTATTTTTTTAAAAAATGTTAGGAGCTGCTTCTAAGAACATTTTTGTTGATTTCTGTTAATAGCCCAAGAAAGCAACAAACATAAGATACATTTGGTATAGATTACAAAAGTTGTAAAGCTCTTTTGTAGTTGGAAAGATTTGGGATAAGTGCTTCAAGCTTGGCTTCTGAAACCAAATTATTATAAATCATAACTCATGTAATTATTCATAGTAGTGAATTTTTTGTATATAAGAGAATGCATCTTTCGCATTATTAATAGGATTATAATTTTTTTTAGTACAAATGATAGATTTGCTATGAATGATAAAATGTATATGCCTCTTGCCTGAGGTTAGAAAAATAGTGTGGTCAGTCACCTAGGAGCAGCCAAGGATCTTGGTTTCCTAGAATGAAGTTATAATCTATTGTAGTGGAAGGGGCCTAGATCCTGTCAGTACAAGAGATCTGAAGCTAAGGGCTTGGAAGAAAGGAAATGCAGCTTGCTCTGTCTTGATATCACTATCTCCTTCCATTTTGTAAGTTTGGTGCCTTTGATGTAGTCTTTAAATATCATCTATCCTGAGTGCCCTTAAAACTAGAACCTCTGCATTGGAACTGCCTTGCTGCCAGGCCTAAGGGTAGAGCCCCTAAGCTCTTTGCAGTCTTTGGGCAACCAAGGTGAATGGTTTTATTTGTTTACATTTAAGGATGAAATTTGTACCTAGTTCTTTTTTTTTTTTTTGAGACAGAGTCTCACTTTGTTGCCCGGACTAGAGTGCCGTGGCGTCAGCCTAGCTCACAGCAACCTCAAACTCCTGGGCTGAAGTGATCCTTCTGCCCTCAGCCTCCCGAGTAGCTGGGACTACAGGCATGTGCCACCATGCCCAGCTAATTTTTTCTATATATATATTTAGTTGGCCAATTTCTTTCTATTTATAGTAGAGATGGGGTCTCGCTCTTGCTCAGGCTGGTTTCGAACTCCTGACCTTGAGCGATCCTCCCGCCTCGGCCTCCCAGAGTGCTAGGATTACAGGCGTGAGCCACTGCGCCCGGCCTGTACCTAGTTCTTTACAACGTTAAATTTGACTACAAATGGCTGTTAACCTAGAGAAATAATTATTGGTAAACTAATACGAGTTACTTTCAGCAGGAATTATTTTATTTATAAAGAGCTTAGTCTAAAGAGAAATGTTAATGACAGTCTAGCTGTGTCACTGTGAAAGATAAAAGTGATGCTGTCTGTATATAAGGGCAAAAAATGATGTCGGGGAAGAAAATGTTGATGACTAGATGCAGAGAAAATTTTTTGTGGTCTGGAATTTGAAAACTACCTATGTTTTGTGTGCTTGCCTGCATTTTCCCACAAAAGGTTTGAGATGACTTACTATTAGACTTTGTTTCAAATTTGTAGAATTTAAAGAAAGTGAAGAGGGTAGAAATCAGCATTTTTGATTCAGAGATTGCAACTATTATAATACCATAAATAAAATGTTTACATTTTCTGTGAATTTTCCTTGCCAGTGTCATCCCAGAACCTCTTAACTCTGCTTACTTAGATGTTACTGGGGAGATAGTTTCCTGACTTGATAATTAAGCACCATTTCATGCTTTTCAACGTTTAGGACCTTTCTTGGCCAGGACTTGCCGTGGGTAACCTGTTCCATCGTCCTCGGGCTACCGTTATGGTGATGGTGAAGGGAGTAAACAAACTGGCTCTGCCCCCAGGCAGTGTCATTTCATACCCTTTGGAGAATGTGAGTATTTATTATAAAATAAAGGGATACATTTTCAATTTTCTCCTGTTAGCCGTCATTATGAATTGCATTCTTAACACACTTGTCTTTTTTTGATGTGCAATTTCTTTTGAAAATCTTTTGAAAACACAATTTCTTTTAAAAAACTTACCTGGTGATTGCAAATTTATTGAGAGTAGTTTCTAAGATAAGAGGTAGAGAAACTGCCGCACTCAGAATAGCCGGAGGCTCGAAAAAGAGCCACCAAAAGGGAAAACAATTGAGGATATAGCCTGCTGTCATTGTCTTGGGCATTGTCTTGTCACTTTCCCTTCAGAATTTTACCTCTTTTTTGTATGCATAAGGAGACTGGAGGCTATTTGCTGGCTCACTTACTCCTTCACTCGCCTTTCAGGCTACCTGGGTGACTTAGCTGATGTGAGAGGCCCTCCTTCCACTGCAGGCATATAGAAGTGCTGGATAAAATGTCACAAAAATATTTTTACTAGCATAACTAAACTTGAAGGGGAAGGGGGTACACACAGGTGCCAGATATAAATAGAAAACTCAGAAACCACAGTGGTGAGCAGGCGCTGACACTGAAATTGTGTTCCCTGCAGAAAGCCAGGGACTACGAATTGTGCTGTCAACTTGTTTTTGAGAAGAGGACTAGTAAAACCCCAGCTGCCTCAGGGTTACAGCACAGGAACTGGCTTGCCACCCTTGGCTGTGGGGCTCAAAGAGTCCCCTGAGAGAAATCAGAATTAAGGCTTATGTTGTATAGAGTGGTTCTTTCCAAATTCACATGACCCACCCCACAGGGACACCTCCACAGCCCAGGGCTCCTTTGGTAAAAAAAAAAAAAAAAAATGGAAGATGAGTGGAATTTACAAAGCACTTGAAGGAAAAAAAAATGCCACGAGGAAGTCAGCAGGTGCAACAAACAGAATTCATCCTCCTGGCACTACAGATAATGGAACAATCTCAAAGAGGTTGTAAAATATATACATTAAAATTGTGAAAGAGGAAGGAATAGAAACTATGAGGCAGTTATAAGGCATTTTTGATACATGGTGCTTTTGTTGATATTTACTTCTAAATATTTCATAATTTTTGTTGTGATTTTTTCAAACCCATGAGTTATTTAGAAGTGTTTTTTCCCAAATGTATGGGCTTTTAAAAATAATTTCTAATTTTTAGATTTCTAATTTCATTGCATTGTAAGACTGGTCTGTGTGATGCTGATTTTCTGGAAATTTTTTTCAGACTTTCCTGTGGTTTAGTATAGATTATTTGCAAGCACATATGTCCTGCTTATAAAAAATGACCATGTACCAGACCACAAGGCAAATTTCAACAAACAGTAAAACGTCAGTATCATGTAAACTATCTTCTCTGACCACAATGCAGTTAAATCTGAAAATAATCATAAAACAATACCTTAAGAATGTATTTGGATCAACATCTCCCCTTTCCCATCCACCCCCCTCCCCTAGCCTCTGTTAACCATCATTCTACTGTCTACTTCTATGAGTTCAACTTGTAAGTGAGGTCATGCAGTATTTGTCCTTCTGTGTCTGGCTTATTTTCACTTAGCATAATGTCCTCCAGGTTTATCCGTGTTAACAAATGACAGGATTTCCCCCCTTTTTAGGCTGAATAGCATTTCATTGTGCATATATACCACATTTTCTTTACCCATTGATCTGATGATGGACACCTACATTGCATCCGTATCTCAGCTATTGTGAATGGTGCTGCAGTGAACACGGGAGTGCATCATACTGATTTCAATTCCTTTGGATATATCCCCAGAAGTGGGATTGCTGAATCATACTTTAGTGATACATTGCGTAGGATAGTGACTATAATAAATAATGCATTGTATGTTTCAAAATTGCTAAATGAGTGGATTTTAAATGTTTTCACCACAAAAAGATAAGTATGTGAGGTGACAAATTTGTTAATTAGCCTGATTCAGTCATTCCACATTATAAACATATATCAAAACATCACATTGCATCCCCCCAAATATATACAATTATTATTCGTCAGTTAAAAATAAAAAATATTTGGAAATGATGAAAACAAAGGATATGACTCCTCAGATTTAAAGCATATTGAACATCATCCAGCAGGCTAAAGCCAAATCAGCACGTAGATAGAGCAAAATTGAAGAATCATCAAGGAAATGGAAAATCTTAAAAGCTATCAGGGAGAAAAGACATTGTCATTTCAAAGGAATGAGAGTAGAATGAAAGCAGATTTCTTATCATTGCCATCGTGGACCAGAAGAGCAAAGAAAGGAAAAGCAGTGATTGTATAGTATGAGGCTAGGCTGAGAATATTATTTATGTAGTCACAGTAACGAAACGATCCTGATCCAGTGAAAATTCCGATGTAACTATTGGGAGGGTAGAGAAATGGAAACAATGCATATATGGGGCAGTGGAGGGGGATGTGGTTGGTGATGTGAGAGAATTAAATCCTCATTTTCTATAATGGATGGTAAATAGCACCTAAGATTGAAAAAAAATCAAGATGTAGTAATTTAAGCATCTTATTTAGAAATGGTGGTAAAAAAAGGAAATAAAGGATCTGAAGGTGAGTGCCTCAGAGGAATGGGAAATGAGGGGAGGGGTAAACTTATTTTTCATAAAATGTCTTATAGAATTATTTGTGCCTTTAAACCATGTATATATCTGACTCTTAAAAATTAATTTTTTAAAAAATCAAGAAAATATAGTTGGAATAAATGTATTCCTAAACTTATGATTTGAGGAGGAAATCACTATGGAAATTTCTAAATTATTTGGAACTGAAAAAATATGAATGTACCATATATATAAAAAAAGTGAGGTGCTGCAGCTAATGTGGTAAGAAAAGGGAAGTTTATAGCCTTCAATGCACATGTTAGACAATTCAGATTGTCTAAGATTGGAAATCAATGAGCTAAAGAAACCAGAAGAATTTCAGAGTAAATGCCCATAAAGTGGAAGGAAGGGAACAATAAAGATCAAAAGGCAGATTGTTTTCACAAGGAGTATTTAAATAGTTTATTATGTGATTTCTGTGAAAATCATTGTAGATTTCCTTTAAAATAAATATATAAAAATCCAAAATGCCATTTCAAGTTATTATTAGCATATAATCCAAAAGTAAACATTTTAAAACAGACTAACCTCATTTTACATGAGGAGAAACTGTGAAGAGAGCTCATTTTGTTGCTTGACCCTGATTGGCTGCTCATAATACTTTTCCTGGCAGAAGATGATAAATGAGATGTAAGGCTCAGAGGGTAAACCCCACAAAATATAAAAATCAGAATGTCTTAGAATTCTACTTAACGAAGCTTCCATTTGATCAGCCAGCTGTTTTAATTAGAATCTCAAGTCATATAGATACAGAAATTCCAGGACAAACATGCATATCCTTATATTAATAATATACAGCGGGAGAAAACAATCATTTGTTTTCAAGCAGCCGAACTTCTTACCTTTTGAGTTTAGTTGTCTATATCTTTTTCTTCACAGTCTGGCGTTCATCTGACTCATTAGCTTCTCCAATTTTTGATTACTAGGGACATGTTACCTTTAATCAACTTTCCTGACCTGAATGCCATTTCCCGAGGTGCAATGAGGCTGGAGGGTTTTTGTGACTTGCTTGTGTATTCCCTCCAGAGCCTGAGGAGGTGAACCGTGTGATCACAAAAGGAAAGCACTTGTAGCTGACTCAGGAAGGCTGCTGACAGTATGCTTTTGCAAGTCTGAACTGTCTTCTCCCCTCTTCGCTTACTCATTAACTCATTTTAAGAGAATTCTGAGAAGAGTTAATGTACATCTTGAGTAAGAGAAAAAATTGACTTCATTTCACAGTATCATCAAATTGATCACTAAATTTTGATGCTGGGATTTCATCAGTAAGATTTATATAATCACATGGATTTCTGCCTGTACCACATTAGCATTAATTTGCTAATTACAAACATGAACCTTGAAGGAGTAACTACTGAAAAACAATCACTGTAAGAAACCGCCATTAAAACAAAAACACTACTGTACTGCTCATTTTAACACAGTAATATAGGGAATAAAATAATTTTTGGGGGGATTACCATAACTTACTTTCAAAAATAATGAGCAAAACAAATCTATAGGGATAGAAGTAAGAATTTTGGTTACCCTTGAGGGTGAAGGTGGTACTTACAGGGTGATGATAATGTTCTATGTCTTGATCTGGCTGGGTTACATGAGTGCATCCATTTGTGAACATTTGTTGAGCTGTTACCCCAAGATATGTGCGCTGTATTATATGTATGTTACACTTTAATATAAATTCAAGGAAAAAAGGTCTTACTACAATTGGTTATTTCAATCTAATAATATCCTTATGTGGTCCTAAGATAAAGATTTTAAAAACCTTGTGACATACTTAATGCCCGAGAGCCTGCAGTCTATCTGAAGACAAATGCTAAATCTTATTAAACATTTTTAAAATTTTGGAATGAAAAATGAGATCTATTTCTTTCAATTAAATTTAATATTTTAGATTCCTCTAACCTCTTAAATGCAAGTATTAATAAATACTTTCTTGTGGAATATACATTTATTGTGGCACGTTTAGTTAATATGGAAATGAAATGTATTGCCACTTATAATACACAAATGATCACCAGAAAATGGTTTGTGCTAGATAATGTTGTGTCCTTCAGGTTTGCAAGTTATTTCCCACTTAGGCACAGTGGGAAATACCAGTCTCAGCCCACTGGGGGATGTTTAATCTTCTCTTCCCTCAAAAGGGCTCTTTGTGTTTGGAAATGATTTGGGTCTTCTACATTTTCATAGAAAATGCTGGTGCCTTTTTTTCTTTTAGGCTCCTTTTAAAATGCCATGTGAATGCTTTTTCTTCCCACTTTGATTCAGATAACAATTGTGATCTTACTCTTAAATTTCAGGCAGTTCCTTTTAGTCTTGACAGTGTCGCGAATTCCATTCACTCCTTATTTTCTGAGGAAACTCCTGTAGTTTTGCAGTTGGCTCCCAGTGAGGAAGTAAGTGATAAAGTTCTTACTTAAGATGCTTTAAAAACTTTTGTAATTTGAAAATGTATTATGAAATATAATTTTATGAAAATGTCAAACTAATTTTATGAGAAATGCTGTCAGACCTCTGTGTATTGGAATTAATCTGTAGAATGTGAGTAACTTAAAATTACTCTCTTCTTGCAGAGAGTGTATATGGTAGGGAAGGCAAACTCAGTTTTTGAAGACCTTTCAGTCACATTACGACAGCTCCGTAATCGCCTGTTTCAAGAAAACTCCGTTCTCAATTCACTTCCCCTCAATTCTCTGAGTAGGAACAATGAAGTAAGTAGTGCAGTTATTGAATGGATAAATGGAAATCGTTAATGCCCCACTCTTTATGCTACTTGAAATCTTAGAAATTTGGAAATTTTAGAAAATGAAAACTATTGCAAATTTACTGCTGGATTAGATTCTTCTTTAGCGTAATTTTCTTATGAATTGCATGAATAAACTGATTGCTTTTTGTGAGTTGAGCTGTAGTAAATAATATCACATTCTAGCATGATGGTTGCCACCTAGCAGGCTAGAAATCACAGTGTCTACTTGGTGGAACTGTGTAGATCTGATAACGTGGGAGCCATCGTTCACTGCCCCTGCTGTCATGGCGCCACATTTTTCTCATCCATCCCTAGATACTACAGTGGAGGGAGTCACCCCTACTTTTTTCTTTTTTTGTAAAGAGACGGGGTCTTACTGTGTCACACAGGCTGGAGTGCAGTGACGTGATCATAGCTCACCGCAGTCTCAAACTCCTGGGCTTAAGCGATTCTCCTACGTCAGCCTCCTGAGTAGCTGGGACTACAGGTGCATGCCAGCATGCCTGGCTAATTTTTAAAATTTTTTGTAGAGATGGGGTCTTGTTATGTTGCCTAGGCTGGTCTTGAATTCCTGGCCTCAAGTGATCCTCCCACCTGGCCTCCCAAAGTGCTGGGATTACAGGGTGAGCCACTGTGCCCAGTGCCTCCTGTCCTTCTGACTCTTGTCTTTCAGCTTCACCACCTGCCCATGCACCCTGTTAACCACATGGCATACCACCTTAGTGGCAGCCTTACCAGTCTTTATATGATATGGATGATGAGGACCACTGTCTTTATTCTCCTATACGTAATGTGTTCAAGGGAAGTGAGCAAACTGGGCCAGTGGCAGGATCTCATTGCATCGTGCTAGGATATCCTGATGCCTTGAGGGAAAACCACTGTAGAATTTGGATGTTTTATCATGTTTTTTTTTTGTTGTTTTTTTTGAGACAGAGTCTCACTCTGTCACCCAGGCAAGTGCCATGGTGTCAGCCTAGCTCACAGCAACCTCAAACTCCTGGGCTCAAGCGATCCTCCTGCCTCAGCCTCCCCAGTAGCCGGGACTACAGGTGTGCACCACCATGCCCGGCTAATTTTTTTAATTTTTAGTAGAGATGGGGTCTCACTCTTGCTTAGGCTGGTCTCAAACTACTGAGTTCAAGCTGTGCTCTTGCCTTGGCCTCCCAAAGTACTAGGATTACAGGCGTGAGCCACTGCACCCGGCCTTTATCATGGTTTTATGAAAAATACAGCTATTTAGTGGTAGTCACTATGATAGGGAATGTCTATCACCTTTTTTGCTAGGAAATGATATGTTATATGCATTTTCTTTTTTTTTTGAGACAGAGTCTCACTCTGTTGCCCGGGCTAGAGTGCCGTGGCGTCAGTAGCTGGGACTACAGGCATGCGTCACCATGCCCGGCTAATTTTTTCTATATATTTTTAGTTATCCAATTAATTTCTTTCTATTTTTAGTAGAGACGGGGTCTTGCTCTTGCTCAGGCTGGTTTCGAACTCCTGACCTTGAGCGATCCACCTGCCTCAGCCTCCCAGAGTGCTAGGATTACAGGTGTGAGCCACCGCGCCCGGCCTGTTATATGCATTTTCAATTTAAGTGAACCTACCAAATGAAGGAAAATTATTTAAATTCACTTATGTGATTGACATTTGTAATATCCTGTCCTTTACTTGGTAAATGGCAAATACAGATCTCTGATGCACATTTAAAAGAATGCTCATTTCTTTTGGCTCTTTGAAGGTTGACCTGCTCTTTCTTTCTGAACTGCAAGTACTACATGACATTTCAAGTTTGGTAAGTAGAATGCTCTAATTTTTTTTTTTTTTGAACAACCAGAAAGAAGATAAAAATGCTCTAATTTTTCAGTTCCATTTATTTTACTTCCTAGAGAATCCTTGGATAGTGAAGCCAGTTGAATAGTTTAAGTATGCCTTAGATTTATGATCCCATGAAAACTGAGAAATTAATGGTGGTGTTGGGAATTTTAAACACATCTCATAGTCAAATTAGTTTACGTTTCTACTTTTTGGAGAGATAGTATATCCTCTAAGAACACAGGCCTGGGAATAAGAACACCCTGGATATTGTCCTCACTTGGCTGTTGATTTCTTGTCAGACATTAAGACTTAATTTCTGTATCTATATCTTTGAGTATAAAATAGAAATAATAGTTTGTACTAATAATACTATCAGCCAAGTCAAGAAGGGAATAAATCTGTCTGACAGGTATTCTTTTGGTGAATGATTTTTTTTTTTTTTTTTTGAGACAGAGTCTCACTCTGTTGCCCGGGCTGTAGAGTGCCGTGGCATCAGCCTAGCTCACAGCAACCTCAAACTCCTGGGCTCAAGCGATCCTTCTGCCTCAGCCTCCCGAGTAGCTGGGACTCCAGGTATGTGCCACCATGCCCGGCTAATTTTTTCTATATATTTTTAGTTGGCCAATTAATTTCTTTCTATTTATAGTAGAGACGGGG
>CAUYRT010039042.1:0-29539 GCA_963574885.1 Lepilemur ruficaudatus
TTGACAGAGTAGGTTTTTGAATGTAACAAGATAAGTCAACTTGAGTGGTAATATATCTTGGGAAATCAGCTCACTACAAATTGTGACTGTAAACATGGTACTGTAAATGCTTTGTAGTTTTCCCCCAATAAAAAAAATAAATAAATAAAAATAAAATAAAATAAAATAAAATAAAATAAAAAATTTGAAAGATAATCGCAAGCCAAAACATCATTTTGAAAGACTGAGGATGTACCTTCACAATAACAATAAAACAAGATGTGTCAATATGAAATATCAGATATATCAACTGTCAAACTTAGCACTTAAGGAAATCAAATATTTCATACTTAATAACCTTAATACATATAATCAGCTGAAGTTGACTCAGGATGAAAGAAGAGCCCTAAAGAAATATGTGAAATAAAGTGATGCCACTGCTCAGATCTTCCATAACACTTGTCATGGTAACTTCCACCTAGAGATGAAGCATCTGCCTGTCAGAGGTGCTATGCTTAGAAGTAGCACTGGATAGACTAAAAAATTAAAGTGCTAGTATGGCAGAATAAATTAACTTATCAGGTTTTTAGTTTGGCTAAATAACATCAGAAATTAACATTGATAGAGTGCTTTCTATGCACCGGATACCCTTCCTTTTGATGTTTTAAAATATAGATTTTTTAAGGCAATAACTATGGTGATGAACAAATACTTAGCACCTTCTTAAGAATGTACATTTAGTATCTAATGCTGACATTTCAAAATTATTATTCCCATGTGGTTTAGTCTGTTTGGGCTGCTACACCTGAATATCATAGATGAGATGGCTTACAAACAGCAGAAATTGATTTCTTACATCTCTGGAAACTGAGAAGTTCATGGTCAAGACTCTGGCAGAATCGGCGCCTTGTAAGGCTTGCTCTCTGGTTTGCAGATGGCTGCCTTCTCACTGTGTCTTCACATGGCTGAAGGAGCAGGGCCATTCGCCTGGATCTTTTTAATAAAGGCACTTATTCCATTAATGAGGCCTACACTCTCATGACCTAATCACCTCCTAAAGACCCACCTCCAAATATGATCACATTAGGTGTTAGGTTTCAATGTATAAATTAGGGGAAGGGGGTACAAACATTTTGTCTGTAACACCATGTGTTTTAAAAAAGTGTAAATGTTAGAGAAAGTGAGTTACTTTCCCAAAGTCAAACAAATGCTAAATCCTAAAGTCAGGACTTGCACTAGCTGGAACAAATTTTTAAGAAATTATATTGGACAAAATTTGTCATTTTTGATTCATTTTTAATTGTTTATTTGGAGGCTGCAATACAGCCAGTGTTTGCATTCAGACAAGCCTGGATTGAATCCCAAATCCATCTCTATCCTAACATGCAGTATGAGGACAATAAAATCTACTGCCAAGGATGGTTTTAAGGTGCAGATTATATAACATATTAATGTGCTTACAGGAGGGCCTAGTAGCTCTGTATATTCCCTCTTCCTTAATTTTTAGGTCATTCTATATTCATTGTGCCCTCTGTCATATGTGTAAACAAAAGGCCTATGGAATTTATTTAGAGCTATTTTTTGATTCTTAAAATTCTTAACAGAACTCAGACTAAGGTTAATCCCAGCTGTCTCCTAATGGATGAGACTTTTATATCAGTTGCATGAATGCAATAGACTGTTATGTGGTATGATACTATTTTGAAATATTAACATTTCCTTTTGTTGCAGGAAATTTCCTTTTGTTGTTCCTTTTGTTTCTGATAACCTACCTTTTCCCATTTAGGAAGATAAGAGAGAGTGTCAATGTGAATTTCTCTCAAAAAGTGATTGTTATATGGAAATGTAGAGAAAAGTAGAAGGTAATTTGAATTTTACCTTTCAAAAAATATAAACAAAAAGCAAGTTTTTCTTGCTACAGAGGAAATCAGATTTTTTAAGGCAAAAGCAGAGGGCAAAAGCAGAGGACACAGTTAGATGCTGATGAAGGTCCCTGTTGAGAAGTTCTGGAAATGTATTTTCTACCCATAATGGGGTCAAAATCCTAGAGGAAGAATATAATCTTTAATTAAATTTTGGAATCTATAACAGAGGAATGTTGATCCTTATGTCCCAAATGGGACTGAGGAAATCAGCAAGTTTTAAGAATTCCCTCACATTTTGCTATAGCTTAATAACAATCAATTAGGTATCATATTATAAGTAGCATAGGCTATTCACATAGAGAGGCCCTGAAACAACACTCCTGAATTTACTGCAGATCCCTCATTACATGGGACTACTCCAAAATTCTCCAGGGTCCTCCAGAAGAATCAGAGAGATAGATGGGGAATATGCATAGAACTGAAGAATCCTATAGTCAGGATTAGGAGGATGCTAAGTGATTTTCATGGGCTTTTAACAAGATAATAAGAAGGTCACTTTGAAGAATTCAGAGGATATATGACAATAACTATGAAACAGTGGAGCAAAAGAGTGGAATAGCAAGGAGAAAGGGAGCCAGACAAGATTTGAACATGGGTAGTTACCTCTGAGATTAATAAAACCTTTTAGAAATGGACGAAGCGTAAGAAAAACTTGAAACCATTGAGAAAAACCTGCTTTGACTGAGTTATAATTAATTAACTGAAATTATGTTATTGCTAATAAATAGAAAAAAGTTTGTGTCAGTAGGTTTGGTTAAAAAAATAACAGAAATGAGGACATCTCCTTGCCTCCTCCGTATTTGTGGGATTTGTAATTTATATGCATTTATAGCATTCTATATTTTCCCCATCTTACCTGATGTACTCTTATCATTGCAGTACATCAGGAATCCATGGATGAGAGCACAGCAGAGCCAGACTGCCTGAGTTTAAATCCTAGCTTGGCATTTAATTAGCTGTGTGACCCAAGAAAGAGTTACTTGGCCTCTCTCTGTAGCTCAGTTTACTCATCTGTAAAACAGAGATAGTATAATAACACTTAGATGACCTCTCTTACAGATGTGTTCTGAAGATTAAATGGCATAATCATATGAAAGTGTTTAGAAAGTATCTGAGGCACATTAAGTGCTCAGTAAATGTTCATTACTATTTTCATTACTTTCACTGTCATCAGGGACACTTGCTAATTGAGATGATAATTGAAAGGGAAGAACAATTTTAAGAAACACCATATAATCTTTGTGTGTGTGTGTGTGTGTGTGTGTGTGTGTATTTGGAATAAATCCCCAGGGTGATTGTGATATTCAGCCTCCCTCATGCATTCATTCAACTATTTACTCCACAACAAATTTATTGGGCACCTATTACACACCAACCAGTGCTCTAACAGTGAATAAAAGTAAATTCTCTGGTCTATGAAGCTTATGAAGTTTATGTTCTATTTGTAACAGCAAAGAATGAATGTGTATTTTTCAGGTGAAATGTTAGAATAAGGTATAATCTGACACAAAAAGCTTTAACATCTCAGAATTTGAAACAGAGTTGAATGAGGTCTCTGTTCTGAAGGGTCATTTAAGGTTCTCGGCTTTTTAATTATGTTGTTCCACCATTCTCATAGGCTACTCATTGGCTTTGTAGGAAAGACAATGGGAATCTGGAGAACTGTGTAGAAATTTTTAGATTCTAGAAGCCAGTCCTGTATCCCTTTTGCCTACATTGGCCAGAACTCAATGATTCAATGAGTGCAAGAAAAAAAAATGGGAAATATGATCTTTATATCCAGGGGGAATAAGAAATAGGTTTGGTGAACATCCAACATTGTCTCAGCAACATGGTTCTGTAACGATAAATAAAGAAATTAAGGACATAGAGAGTTTTAAAACAAGTGTGTAAATGATAATTTAAGTAGGATCTCCCAGGCAGATCTAACTGGGAGACTTTGCACAGAGATGAGAATAAAGAGAGGCAGTGAGTTGTTTAGATAGCTGGACAAAGAGCAGCCTATAACAACTTTAATAGAGGTGTTAAACTAAATAAGCAGGGCACCATTAGGATGAGGCTGCCTCTGTACTATAAGTTTCTATATAACAAACAGCCAAATTTCATCCAATCACAAATAGCAGAATTGAGCTTCAGCCAATTACAGGCAGACACTTATCAGACATTCCTCATTACACAAAATAAGGCAGATATCTGACTGTAGCCAATCAGATGATTTCTCTAATTTGCTTCTGTGTGTGGTGGCCAAAACTTGCTGCTCACATTACTGGGCACAACTCTCTGAATCTCCACTGGTTCAGGGTGCTTCTGAATCCGTGAAATGTTCTTTGTTCATACAAAATATGCTAAATTTAATTTGTCTAAACTTTTTCTCTTAACAGAGGTAAATCTGTTAAACAGAGATGTATTTTAGTAGGAATGCAATGATCATGCTTTGAAAGAGGCAGTTCAAGTCAGTCTGATTAAAAAGAGATTATCTTCAGATCTCTTTTTTTTCAAGCTCTTACCATTGGCTTGGCAATATATTTCTACCAAGAGCCAAATAGTAAATATTTTAGTTTTTGAAGGCCACATGTAATCTTTATTGTAACTACTTAACTGTCATCGTAGTATGAAAGCAGTCATATACAAATGGATGGGCATAGATGTGTTCCAATAAAACATACTTCTGTAAAACAGGCAAAGACCAGGGTTACTCAGCAAGCTATAGTTTTCCAATTCCTACTCTTTAGTAGCATCTACAGGGTACACTAAACCCTTTTGCTTTATTATTTTCATCACACTTTTCAAGCAACCAAGCAAATGATTTTATGCCCAACTATTTTAACAAATGCATATTTAAGACATGAATAATCAGGCTGAAATAGAAGATCACTTTATTATTACTATAATATTTATCAAAAGCATATTTTAAAAAATATTTCAGCATAAACTTAGGGCAAAAAAAGTCAATAGAGAGACTAAGAACTATTAAACATATGAAAGAGTAAGATTTTTCTTTTTTGAACAGCTGCTCCTGCTGTAAATTTCTAAAATGCTAATGTCTTAAATTTTTCAGTAAAATACTATTATCTTTTCCTTTGAATATGATTAAATAAAAGACTAATTTTAAGCTTGACTGAGGGAATCTCAAAGTTAACCTCTATTACCCTTAACTGAAGGTGTTTCTTATAGTTATTTTTACAGAATCTCTTTCAGTTTTTCCTGAGAGCTATGGAAATATGCAGTAACTTTGTGTTGAAAACAGTGTAAAGGAAAAATGAACTTACTAAATTAATGCTTGATTGCTGCTCTGCTTATGGTGCAATTGGAAGGTACTGAAATTTTAATTCCACTATATTACAGAAAAAGCATTAAAGATATACTTGGGCAATGAGATTTGTTTCCTTAATTGATATGGAATAACCACATTGATAATAACTGTTAAAGTTGGGTAGTGCATTACCACAGCACACAAAATTAAACAATGGTCTTGATCCAATATTATTTCAGAAAAAGGATCACTTTTTATTTGCTTTTTAGTAAAATATATACCGTTCTAGATGCTCAAGTAAATGAACCATTAATAGCATAAAGAAAAAATAGTCAATACTGTATTATGTGCATATATATATATATATATATATATGTATCGGTCTAGAGTAATCACTTCAATCACTAAGATTTGATACCCCAAAATCAGAACATCACATTGCTTGTATTTTGAAACTGATTTTATTTTTCAGCTGCATAACCATAATAGTCAAACTATATATTCTTGACTATGTATATATGCGTGTTTATATAATTAAACTTAAAACAAATTAAACAATTAAAAATCTAAACATCAATTTTAAAAAATATAAAAATGATTTTCTTCTTCTAAAGTATTTATCCCATTTAAATTCCTGTTGAAGGCCAGATGGTCAATACATCCCTTTATTTGGCAAACTAGGGAATACCTTTACGTGATAGTGCATTGTGCTAGGCGCTAGGGATATACAGAGAAAGAATACAAAACACTTGTTTCAAAAAAGTAAAAATCCACAGATATAATCCCTCCAGAGTAAAGAAGTAGGAAAGATAAGCAGATTTTGCGTCAAGGACTCAGATTTGGTTTCGATGTGGCTACTAAAAGTAGTGTGACATTGAGAGACTTATTTAATCTTTTTGTTTCAAACAAAGATTCTTCATTGGAAAAATAATAAATTTGACTAGTGATCAGACATTCGGAAGATTCCTTCTATTTGTAAAGTTATTTTATTATATTTTTGAGTAAAAGACACTTATCCTTAAATAAAGGATACTCTGTTTAGGTAACAAATTTAACGAAGGTTGTTTGTTCTGATTAAGATTGTGTTTTGTCACTAAAGGAATTATCCCTATTAATAAGTAAAAGTTTTCCATTTTTCCAAGTCAGATATATTTTTATGACTGAGATTAAAGACATAAACAAGAATTATATTTATAATCCATAATCTAAAGGCTTAAATTAGTAGAAACAATTTGAATTTCAAAGACATAAAAAATCTTTAGGAACATATATCATTTTTACAATTCTAGCATGAGAACAAAAATCTAAATATAAATAAATTCTTGCATAATAATACAAGTTAAATAATTTAGGTATATTTATAATTATACTTCAAATTATAAGGATAAGGTTATGACATTTAAAATTATTCAGTCTAAGGTCAGTTTTTACTAGCCAAATGAATATGGGAAGACCTCAATTCCCTGTTCTATTTGCATTTCAACATATTATCTTTTGTGTTCTGAAAATAAATGACCAGTAGTATGATATATATGGTCCAATCCAAGACTTTTCATTTTATTATCTCTGTCCTTCCCTTGCTCTAACTAGGGGCAGCCATTTTGTAATTGCTATTGCTTATATATGCACAAACTAGGTTACTTTTTGTGTCATAAATGGCCAAATGCAAACCTTTAAGTTTTAGTCAACACATAATTTAAGGACTGTTTAAAGAAGAAATATGAATTCTGTTGTTGTTTGAATATCTTCTGATAAAACCATCTGGCCTGATAAATGAAAATGTCAGCTTCAAAACTTGCAGAATGAGAGTCACAGTTTGGAAGAAAACTCAAGATGATAATAATAAAAAATATTTGTAAGAAGTTCTGTATCACTACATTCTTGATAGCACAGAGAATATTTTCTAAAAAAAAAAAAATACAAATATGGTGATTCTAAGTAGTAACGTGACTTAGGAGAATCAGATTCCAAAAACCTATTTTAAGGATGTTTATCCATTTTATTACAGATCTTTGCCAATAACATATATTTATGCCTAACTATGAAGATGCAACTAAAGTAGCTCTCTCAGCTTATATAAGATATACATTATTAGAAAAGCATTATGTCATGTTTTAATTGATAGAAATGTTTTCTTCTGTTTTGAGAAGTTTCTATATCTTACAATTGATAGCACTATTGATTTAGTGAAAAACAATTTAATGATATTATAAATTAAAGTGACCTATGTAAATAGCCTAGGTAACAACATTGTTTCAGCATCATTCAGAAATAAAATTAATAAGGTATTTAATTTAAAATAGAGAAATATAATAGGGAATTTGGGAATAATGACATGTTGGTAGTGTTTGAGTGCATTTATATTTAAAAAATATATGAAAGAAAATAATCTTTGGAACCAAAATCCAAAGAAAATTGAATGTGTCATGAAGTAGAGAATAAATGGATGTAATATTGATGGCAGTTGCTAAACTTAATTTCTCACAAAACTGTAAGGTATCTTTTGTTTCTTTCCTTATATTTATTTTTAATTATACAAAATAATATTAGAATATCACAGGAAGATTAGAGAGCTATATAAGAAAAATTATATATAATGCCAACACAGTAATACATTGACTTCTTTGCTTAACAAGGATATATTAGCATTTATTATGTATTGTTTTCTGGGAGCTAGAGATTTAGCAACAAACAAGACAGATGAAAATGTGTGTTCTTATGAAGGCTGTATTCTAAAAGGATCAGTAAACATAAAAACATAGAACATGTTAAGTGATTGGTGCTGTGGTGAAAAATGAAGAGTAAGAGGAAATGGAGCTCTTCAAGAGTTATTGTTTTATAGATGTTGATCAGGGATATTCTATAATAAAAGGACAATTGAGTTTAAACCCGAAGTAAGAGTAGAAGATATTTGACTCTCTGATGGTTAAGTGTTCCAGGCAGATGAAAGATGACAAAGGCCCTGCATTAAAGGAGGTGTTTAAAGTGTTTGAGGAAAAGCTAGTCAGTGTGACTGCAGCAGAGAGTCAGAGTGAAAAGTCAAATAGATCTTGAGATGTATGGGGTGGTGAGACCATATAACAAAGGTCTCTTAGACAACTGTATGTCTTCAGGTTTTAATGCGAGTAAGCTGGGGAGTAATTTAGGGTTTTGAACAGAGGAATCGGATGTTCTGACTGACAGATTAAAGCAACAGATCAATTTGCTACTGTATTGAGAATAGATTGAAAGAGGGCAAAAGTGGAGCAAAGAGAGGAATTAGAAAGAAGTGTAATGACCAGATGAGAAATGATAGTGGCTAGTGGCTTGGACAAGGGGGTAAGTAGCATTGGGTGGGGTAGGAGAGTGTGAGATATACCCAGATTCTGGATGCTATGAGAGTATGAAAAAATTCTGGTAAGGATGCTCAGAAAAGTTCTCATTATGAAGAGGATAAATGCTTAAAAATCTGAAGGAGGTGAAGGAGTGAGCCATGTAAGGTATTTGCACAAATAGGACGCCAGAGAGAAGGAATTTGTAAGGCAAAGGCCTTGAGACAGAGACATATCTGGTGTGGGCTAGGATCATCAAAAATAAATGACTTTGAGGTAGAAAGCAAGATATAAGATCTGAGAAGTAATGAGCCAGACTTTGTATTATTTTTAAGACTTTCACAAGTAATAGGGATATTTGAGAGAAAAGAGAGAAAAACAATTGGTCTCACATTTGGACAGTTACTTTGGCTATTGTGTTGAGTGTGGATTGTTCAGGGATAAATATATTTTTAGAAATCTATAAGTATATCTGAAAATATACAAGAAAATACATTCACAATATTAGATTTTCAGTCAAGGGAGAGCCTTCCAATTTAAAACCAAGAACCCAGATGCTATGTAACTAACACATTATTTAATTACATAAAATAGTCAAAAGGTAAATATGTAAAATAAATTACATGTGTTGTAAAGATAATAATAGAACAATTATAAAAATTAAAGTGCTTGCAACATAAATGAGATATAAATTATTGACATTTGTTTTACAAAATATTAAAAAGGATAGTAACCAAATAGAAAAATTGGAAAAATGATATGAAAACATATTAAAACATTACGTGTAAAAATAGAAAATAAACATGATAGGGTGCCTATGATAACAAATTTTTAAAAAAATAATAATATATAAATATTTTCATATGTCAGATAGACAACAGTGAAAAAATAATTGATATATTTGGAAGACAATTTAATAATATCAATAAAATTATAAAGTCTGCTTATATTTTGAATGAGAAAAACTACCACTAGGAATATTAAAGGAATAAACAATACATAACAATAATGTACTATCTTTTAATAATTGATAAAATAGTGAAAAAAAAACCTATAATCAATTAAAAAGCCCATAAATATTGGGAACTATTATGGGGAATATCAGAAGCTCCTTTTTGAACGTTTTAAGATTTAAAAAAAACCTCATCTTTTTCAGAATATTTCAATTAAACCCTCATTTTTATCCCATAAAATCTTGGTAATTTTGAATAACTCTTGTTTTCTTTTTATTTTAAAACATATATGCAGATATAAAGACTCTACCTGGTGTTTTCTGGGTTTCTAAAGTCTGTGATTTGGTGCCTTATTGATTTTCGAAAATTATTTCTTCTGTCCTGTTCTCTCTCTTCTCCTTTTGGAAGAAATGTATGAAAGGCTGCTTGATATTGTTCCACAGATTTCAGATGCTCTGTTTTGTTTGTTTATGTTCATTGTTTTGTTCTCTTTGTGTTTCAGTTTGGATAATTTCTATTCATCTATCTTAAAGTTCACTTACTGTTTTCTTAGCTATGTTGAGTCTGATAAAGAAAATGTCAAAGAAATTCTTTATCTCTGTTACCATGCTTTCATTTCTGGCATTTCCACTTAATTCTTTCTTTTATTTTTTTCCTCTCACTGAAATTGCCCATATGTTCATGAAAGTTGTCCACTTTTTCCACTAGAGTTTTAATGTACTATTTGTATTATTCTAAATTCCTTGTCTGATCTTTTCAACATCTGTGTATGGTCCTGTCATTGCTTTGTCTCTTGATAACGGGTTGTTCTATATTGCTTCTTGATCACCTTGTAATTTTTGGTTGAAATCTCGTTACTATTTTGAGGGCGATAAAGGCTGAGATGATAAAGAGTATTTTGTCTGGAAATGAACACACCTTGTCTTTTCATTGACCCAAATTTATGTATTAGGGTCAATCTAGTTAGGCACTGAGCTGATGTAAGATTTGTTGTTACAGTTTCTGTTAGTGAAATGCAGGTGTCAAATTTTTTTAGTGCTACCATCTGGTTTATTGTCAATATCTGATATCTCTCAGATTTAGGTCTTCCTTTTGTAATGGACCTCACAGAGGGCTGCCACATTTTTGCTAGTGTTTGATGTAAGGAGATGTTTTGAAAAGCCAGCCCAGAGTCTGGTATGATCACCTGCTCAGGAGTTTATGTAGATGTAGAGACATGACACAAATCACTCACCAATGAATATAAATAAAGCACATCTAGCACTCATAATAAGTTGAGGATTCTTAGGACGAAAAGAGCACACACAGGAATCTGAAGAGCAAAGGAAAAGAGAGATGGCTTTGGGTTTTTATTATGAGTAGGGAATGGAGCTGGAAAGAGGCTTCTCATCTGTGTTAGAGGCTATAGTTTGAAATCCCTGCCAGCCTACAAAGACACAGGACACACATGGTGTGATTTTCTATGATTAACAGAAGTGGAGAGGTGGCAAAGTGTTACAAGCAGAGAGAGAGAGCAAGGGAGCCTATCTAAGGTCAAACACCAAAGTTAAAGTTATCCTCATTATTATAAAAGACCAGCCTAATTTCAAAGCAGGTATGCTATACTTTATCACCTTAATATCCTAAACAGTGTTAAAACATGAAAGATTAATTAGTACTGCAGAGAAATAAATGAAAATAGATATGTTACATGAAAACATTTCAATAAAATGACAATACTAATAATTAATAAAAATTACTTAGTTTTTGCATACTTTCAACTGTTTTTGAATTTTTAAGAATGAGTTCTAATTCGCATATTTGTTGTTTCTTTATTTTTTATTTTATCACCTGATATCCAAATAGTAATCTCTATCATCTCTCAAATAATGAGAAATAATATAAAGGCAAAAGAATCTACACACATATATAGATATAAAATTTTCATAAAATTTTTCTCAGGTTCTGGTAGAAAGATGGCCAAGCTAGGGCATGCGAGCTACATTCAGCTTAACTGCTGTTTTTTTATATAAACTTATATTGGAACACACACATGCTCATTTGTTTAGTTTTTGTCTATGCCTGCTTTTGTAATGGCAGAGTTGAATAGTTATGACAGAGACTTTATAGTGTTTCTGTCATTTTAAGCAAAGCTTAAAATCTTTACTATCTAACCTTTACAGAAAAAAGCTTGCCTACTGCTGATTTTTAATTAATTTTACCTTTGCTATTAATTCATAGAAATAAAATGATTTATAAGAATCAGTAAACTCACCATGGCGCACAGAATATTACAGAAACTAAAACCTCTTAAAAGTTGTGAAAACATCAAATGTGCGAATTTCACATTAGGATGCTGGAGGAATTTTGCTAATGAAATAGATAGTAGAATTTAAAAAGAAACAAATATTCAGAATCACGTCATAGCTAAAACTTGTTTTTAAATGAATACACTAATGACTTCATAGTATTTAGCTGACTTGTCCCATACCCAGTGTAGAAAAATTGAATAGGTAAACATTAATATTTTCACAGGACTTTCTTTTTTCTAAGAGCAAATGCTCATTATAACCAATGCTTGTGATAGTCACAAATGTTTAGGCAGTTCTTTTTTCTTTATTTTGTATTTATCCCACTGAGCCTGTTCTGCTGCTAACTGTTCTTTAGAATGGCATGCCTTGGAAAATCAGAGACAAGAAAAGAACATACAGTAATAGTATTATTTAAGATTAAACTAGAAAGCCTTTATACCTGGTGACATATAGTTTTCTCCATATCAGAATTTTCATATCAACCTTACCATAATCACCTGCAATTTCTCCCATAAATTCTCTTCATACATTTTCCATTCATATCTCTCTCTTTCTTTTTTTGTCAGCATATTATAGGGGTACAGATGTTTAGGTTACATATATTGCCTTTGCCCCATCCGTTCAGAGCTTCAAGTGTGTCCATCCCACAGACAGTGCTCACTGCACCCATTAAGTGTGAATATACCCATCCCCTCCCCCCGGCTCCCATCTGCCCCACACCTGATGAATGTTACTACTGTACTGTACTATACTGTACATGTTACTACTGTACATGTTTAAGTGTTGGTCAATTAATACCAATTTGATGGTGAGGACATGGGGTGCCTGTTTTTTCATTCTTGTGATACTTCATTTAGTAGAATGGGTTCCAGTTCTATCCAAGATAATACAAAAGGTGCTATATCACCATTGTTTTTGTGGTTGAGTAGAACTCCATGGTTATACATATACCACATTTTATTAATCCACTCATGTATTGATTGGCACTTGGGTTGTTTCCATATCTTTGTACTTGTGAATTGTGCTGCTGTAAACATTCTAGTGCAGATGTCTTTTTTATAGAATGTATTTTTTTCTTTGGGTAGATGCCCTGTAATGGGATTGCATATTTCTCTCTTTCCTTCATTCCATCTTTCTTTCCATTCCTCCTTCCTTCTCTTCCTCCTTCTCCTTCTATTACTCTTTCCTTCTTCATTTTTCTGTATTTTTCTCTCTTTTTTCCCTAACATCATCTCTTTTCCACCTTATTCCCTAACCATGGACATAATTGAACTCCACAGGTTACCCAGAGTTGTAGAAACCAAAGGCACCTACAGAAAAACATGTTTCAGACCTTAGTCCTTTTGGTGAGGAAAATGAATATGAATTACACTGTGATTGATCCCAGCCATTTCTGGAATATCAAGAGTCCCCACCAAATACTAGAAAAATCTTGTAAAGCAACTAAGTAAAGAAATGGAAAATGATTGTCATTGAAATATACCTAGAGCCTGGCTGACTCTCTACAATTATCTGCCTCCAAATTACACATAGAAAATCACAGCCTCAACCATTAAGTTCAGTCTTGCCTTAACTTCTTCCTTGATTCTATAAACTGCACTGCCATAGTCTTTCCTAATTTTAGCTGTATCATTTAATATTTATATTAATACTTGCACTGTAAGTTTTATATTTTTAATTTGTAATTGTCCTTTGATTCTATATTTGTGTACTATATAAACTCTTGTAAGGCAGGTGTTGTGCCTCTTCAGCTTATTCTTTTATCCCTAGCATCAAGTTCAATGACCTAAATGATTTGTTTGTTTAATTTAAAAAATGCATTACAAGAATTCTTAATGGTATGAAAAGAGTATTAGAACATTCCACATGATTGAATATATGACCCTTTATGATAACATAAGAGACATAAAAGCACGATTGATGAGATATGAGAAGGACTACTTCAGAGACACACATATAGGGAGTGAGAGTGAGTGGAGTTCATCTGAGCCCTTGAATCAAAGAGGCAATATGAAAAGATGCCCCTCTCAATTTCCGCTTGTACACAGATCGGCATCTAGGCCAGGATATTTCTTTTATCACTTTCTGGAGAATGTTCAAATATTATAAATTATCTCCCTATCCCTTACTTCAAATTGAGTGTTGCTTATGATCATAAATAGTTGATTTTAGCTTTTTAAAGAAATATGAGCTTTTAGTCTTTTAGCCTATTATTCAAATAAACTTAAGTGAAGGCCAGAGCAATCGTCCAGGGAGTTCTATTTAGGTAGTTTTTCAAACGGGATCATTCAGGTCAAATACAAATGGTTTTCAATCGTGCAGTTTTTTTCGTCTTCCCCGATTTAATTTCCTCATCATTCCACTTCACATTGCCTATGTAAATTAAGCTGTCGTGCTGTAAACCACAGTTCCCCCTTGTCTATCTCCTCAGTAACAGCTTCAAAGTACTAAAAGCTGAAATAGCTACAAAAGAACAATTAATTTGTGCAAAATCACAGAGGCGCTGTAGGTATTAAAAACACTACAATAAGGCTTTTATCAGTGAGCTAAACTGCACAGCATTAAGCTAAAAACTAATAGGGCTGAACATGCAGCACAATGATCCAGATGATAAAGGAATCTCAAGGACATGCAGAGAATTGGGGTAACATGATTTAGAAATGATGCAGTTATTTCAAATAAACATCTACATAAGTGCATATGAAAAATGCTGATATTTTAGGAAAGACAGGTTTAAACCAGTAAGTAAATTTACATCTATTTTTGACGAAACATTTTTATGGAAATAACTGTTGAAAACTCTGATAATGTACCCTGAGGTGGCTGAATGCATGCATGTTGACTGGTGATTGGCTGACGATTTGATATTTAAAAACTTAAATCTCTGAACTGTAAAAAAAATGATGGGCTATTACATCTAAAATTGCCTAAAAGGATAACATTAAAACATAATCATACGACCACTTCCTGTGTTGAAATAGCAATGAAAACAATTATTTTAATCATCAATTGTTTATTTAATGGCTGCTCTTAGCCCAAAACCGTATTAGATGTTATGGGCTGGAAAGGAAGTTAAACTATTGCTGTAATTTCTAAGTAAACACATTAAATGCTTCCAGAAGATAGAGAAGAATGAATTTCTAATTGTGAAGTAAATACACTGGTTGTACTACGACTTGGAGAGAAGAAGTTTTTATTATGGAAACTATAGAGAATGCATGTTTTTATTTCAGTTGCAACCAAAAATATCTAGATTTAAATCTCAGGTCCACCATTAAGATACTGTGTGATTTTCTGCCAACTATTCTTTCTCTTTGAGTCTAAGTTTTCTCACCTGGATAATGGGAAGAGTAAAACAGACTTCACAGAGTTGTTATAAGGAGAAAACATGAAAAATGTTTTAACAGCATAGCACATAGTAGGCATTAAAGGAATATATGCTTAGTTTATCTTTGGTAACAATGCCCACATAACAGCAAGGCCTGAAGACCTGAAATATAATGCATACTGTGTTTATCATAGTTCACAGGATTAAACATATTAGAGATAAAGCTTTCAGTTTTCTTTTTCTTTTTTGTTTTCTTTCATTTATTTATTTTTTTATTTCAGTATATTACAGGGGTACAAATGTTTAGGTTACATATATTGCCTTTGCCCCACCCGAGTCAGAGCATCAAGTGTGTCCATGCCCCAGACGGTGCATTTTGCACTCATTAGGTGTGAATATACCCATCCCCTCGTCTCCCCTCCTACCTGCCCGACACCTGGTGAATGTTACTACTATATGTGCCATAAGTGTTGATCAGTTAATACCAATTTGATCCAATGCCTTTAATTTATAAATGTGAACATGGTGATTCATCAGTAGACACCTGAGATTTTCTCTGAACATATGCACCATGTACAGAGTGTTCCCTAAGTATCAGCAAATGCTGCTATTTGGAATATTGGAGGATCCTTTTTGGAATATTTGGTCCCAGACTCTATCTAAGCATAAGAGAATGTTACCAGCATGTTAACATTCAGTCACTTCTTCTTATTCTAATGTCATACTTCAAGAAAATCTGATTTATTTATTACCTAGGTTTACATGCTTTCATTATAATATGGCCACATGCCAAATATCTATCTGCATGTACTGTAATGCATAACTTAATATAAATAATAGACTTGCAAGTTTATTTAGAATGACTTTCATAAGACACAGTGGGGAATTGTGAAGAGTGATTTCTTTAACAGTAGCTCTTCAGGTATCAGAAAAGAATATTAACTAAATGCAAGATATTCATATACAGAGCATGTAGAAACACTGTGTTTCTACACAGTTCTGTAGAAACACTAAGAAAACACTAAGTGTTTGTGTTTGTGAGTTCCGTATCATGCCAATGCAATGTATATTATAGTCAATTTTAGTAGCACATTTCATTAACATATTCTGTGATGTGCAGTTAGATGTTTCAAAATAAATGGAAAAAATAATATAAAAGTGGCCCCCATTTTCACTCATTATTCTATGTATATAAAATTTTAGCTTTCTACCTGTGTTTTTACTTTAAAAATTCCTAAAATTGCCAAAAAGATGAAACCCAAACATTATAAAGTGTACCTCCACCAACACTCACACATTTTTTTCTCTTACCCTTTTTAGTTTTCTGCTGAACCACTTAAAACCATTTGCAAACATCTTAAGACTTTACTCCTAAATATTTTAGCAATTATGTTACATCTCCTTTATAACCAGACCCAGGAAATTTATGACTGATACAACAATATTATCTCGTAAACCATAGGCAAAATATACAATATTAACACTATGAGTATAAGCTTTGTTTAAAATTTCACTTATCATAGATCATTATAATATTTACTACCAAGACAGTTTATAAAGATAGTTTATAAAGTGGATTTTGAACTTATCACATCATCTTATAATTCTAGGAAGAATACCAGATTGTATGATGCCAGAGTGAATAAAACACAGAGAATATTATGTTACAGAATTATATATATAACACTGTAGAGATCATTGAATAACTTTGGAATCAAAACTTGAAAGCCTGTGCTTTGAATGCACAGAAAAAGGCTTTTGTTATTCCATATAGACATTTTAAACAATTAACAATACAAATAAGCAACACTTATACTACAAAACAGAAATACGAGAATAAGAGAATCCTGAAAAGTTCAAATAATATTGAAAGTATCCTTATAGGATATAAATTTAAAAAATGGATCATTTAATGGATAACTTGAACTTTGATGGTGGAACAGAAATTCAGCACACCAGTGGACTATTTGGAGCACTAATACTTTAGATATAAGTCTTACACCTTTCATCAAATTTATTGTAATACAGTACAATATTAAACATCTGAAATACAGTAAAGATTTTCTTAGATTAGTAAAACATTTGACATTCATTTTTTGTTTTAATGTGAAAATTCTGTCAATGCTAGCTGATGGAGGAAATATAAATATGAATTAAACATGTTGCTTGTTCTCAAGACCCCAAACTTTCGTAAGAAAGAGAAAAACATGGAGATCAAAATGCATTAAGTGGCTAGGACAGAATTTATTTTACTACCGAGAAGAAATGTCTTTAGTTGGTTAGTGTCATCATCATAGAACAGAAAGCAGACATGGAATACATATGCAATATCAAAACTATTTGGTCCAGGGAGGATCCAAATAGTGCTAATTTCCCTAAAATCCCTCATTTTTCTGACTTAATGTATAATTTATAACTACATAATGAATTGCAAAACACTAAAATTAATTTTTTCATTATCAACTAAGAGGCATTTAAAGCATGGTTATTATTCATTAATTTAGTATTTATTACTCCTAATATATTTTGGGCATTTTCTAGGTGTTGTGGGTATGATGAAAGACTTAAGTCATTGTACCTGCTTCAAATAGAAACTCACACGTCAGGCCTTAAGGTGATGGGATTGATAAAGAATGATCATGTGTCTCTAGGGTAGTGAGTTTTATTAGATGGTATATGAGGATTGTTTTATGTAAATGGATTGAAACAATTACTTACATGGTAGTAATATTCTCCAGGGATTAGGGAGTTTGGGGGGTAAATTCACAACTAAAGGACACGGTGAGCATTGTAGAGGGGAAGGGCATACCTCTAACCCTCGCTAGGGAGAGGCAAAGACACAAAATGTAACCAAAATGTTTGTACCCTCATAATACGCCAAAATAAAAAAAAAAAAAGAGAGAGGGAAAAATAGTTACTTACAAGGGTATAAATATTAAAATTGGTACTGTATTCTGTATTCTTCTCTGAAAAATCAAAGGTTCAACATTCAGTGATAAACAAACAGGATATTTCATGAATTTTGATGCTTAAAGAAAGGTAGATCATTAAAAACCACTCAGTTTATCTTAAAAATTTGCAAAATTGTTGTTATACTGATAACAATCCCAAAGTCATGTATTAGTTATATTCTATTCTTTCATGGCTCTCCTACAATAACTGGATAATGTGAATTTGTTGGAGGCTGATATTAAATGGCACAAGGAGTCTTTTTATCTCTAGGTTTTGGTTTGAAGCATTGCAAAATGTGAAGGAAAATTGCATGTTCTAATACTAATAATTGTAGGCACAAAATATCAAAAAGGATTGGGGTGGAAGGAAACAAATACAATAGAGAAGCTATAGAAAGTAATGAGTAAAATAGGGGCGAGAATAAGCTATAGCAAAATTTGGAAGGTTCTCAGTAAAACATAAAAAGCTATAGAAGGTGGAGCATTGTCTCTTTTCTCCGATTTATATTCTGTTATTCCCTGGGGTCTGTTATCACTTCTTCCTATACTGTGTGGGGCCCGCGGTACTGGGCAGGGAAGAAGGTAAAGGAGAGCAGCAGGAATACTAATAGCACTTCTCCATTGAACCAAATAAGGGAAAGTAGAGGAGCAGTACAGCGTGTCCGGAATCAAGGGTAGCATGGTTTGGAAAGACAGAAACAAAGAGGAGCTGAACATATTTCTTGGATGGCACAAGCAGAGTTCCTTATTCTGATTACTGGACAATCCCAGAGGAAAATCTAAGTATTTCTTAGTATCTTTTTCATAAAGCAAATTTATTTTTCAATCTGCACATTCTTCATTTTCCTGCTGGTAAAGAGACCAGGGGAGATTTTTTACACAGACACTTTGAAATGAGTGATAATATTACAGGCAGCATAGTGGACACATTAACTAACGAGAAGATGCTGGCGATAATCACACTGTTCAGGGTCTTAGCATGAGAGTGTTAATCTCTTAGGGCACAACTGCAGTTACAATTTTTAATTAAAAATTAAAAGAGCCCATACCCATATATCCCTGTGGTGTGTTACTGATTCAGACAAAGAGCTAGAGAAATGTACATGGATAAGATGGTAGCTAGGTTTTTAAGAGAGGGTAAAAAAGAAACAAAATTCCTGAAGAGAATGAAGAATTTTTTGTAAAAGTAGAATAAACAATTATTTTTAGATGAGAAAAGAATTAATTTCGTACCATAGAGAGCTCTCATTAGTATTGTCCCCCTACTTTGTGTTACTTTTTACTTCAACACATACAAAGACCAAAAAACAAAAAAGGAACAAAAGGGGGAAAAAAAAGAAAAATAAATAAATAAAATTCAGCCTCAATACAGGCTCTGTGGAACAAAATGTTAGGAGATGTGTTTTAAAAATTAAAAAGAAAAAAGAAACAATCATCACATAAGTAACAAGAGTGAGCATCCCTGACAATGATTACATCTTGATATCTAATATTCTCCAGCAGGCAGATGTCCCCAACTGTTTCAAAACACATTTAAAACAAAATTTATTTACTTTAATGTAAAAAATAATATATAGCAAATATTATTTTTGGTAGGGCAATGTTTTCAAAATTTAAATTCACTTGTAAATAATGGACAAAGCACATACTTATAGTCACTCACATGTTGGGTTCAGATCTCAGCTTCATCTATTAACATGAGAAAGTTACATGTATGTTCTGAGCGTTAGTTTTCTCTTCTGCAAATCTGAGAAAATAATATGATAATACTTATCATATGTAAAGAACTTAGCATAATCCTTGGCATACTGAGATTTGGTATTTTTTGGTGTTTTTCTTCCAAGTTGAAAATTACTTCCTGAATAAATATTTCTTGAAAACCTAATACAGGCCTAGAAAATAAAGAAGATTGATTTAAATAAAGGTACGAAAGCCTCAGTGAAGACATAAAACTAACATACACACAGTTGAAACATAAAACAAGCAATATAATGTTAAACACTAAATTTATGGTTCATTGGTCAGAGAGAAGTATAATGTGCAATCTATTAAAATAGCATAAGGAAATATGTAAATAAATGGTAAATTGTAAGTCGTGGTATACAGAAGTCAAAGAAAATGAGACCATTGATAACTGTACTGATCAGGAAATACTTCATGAAGGTGGTAAGTCTTAAACTTGAAGAAGGGCAGGACTTAGAGATAAAGAGAAGCAAAGAAGAAGAATTTCATCAATGTATGTCCACCAAAAGTGAAGACCAACTACACTGGCCATGTAGCACACAGTGTCTCTGCATGAAAAGTTTTGTTAGTCTATATTCAAAAGTGATATGGCCAAAAATAGTTTCTGATCAAATAATCAAATTTATATAAAAAGTTTTTTAACTCTATTTCTTTAACGTTAAAATTTTTATAGACTACCATTTCTGTTAACATCCTCCATAGGCTTTTCTTTTTTATTATTTTTTTTTCTTTTTTATTTCAGCATATTATGGGGGTACAGATGTTTAGGTTATGTACATTGCCCTTGCCCCACCCCAGTCAGTGCTTCGAGCGTGTCCATCCCCCAGACAGTGTGCACACTGCACCCATTAGGTGTGTATATACCCATCCCTACCTCCACCCTCCCATCTGCCTGACACCCAATGTTATTACTATATGTGCACTTACGCGTTGATCAGTTAAAACCAATTTGATGGTGAGTGCCTGTGGTAATTGTTTTTCCATTCTTGGGATACTTCTCTTAGTAGAATGGGTTCCAGCTCTATCCAAAATAAAACAAGAGGTGCTATATCACCATTGTTTTTTGTGGCTGAGTAGAATTCCATGGTACACATATACCACATTTTATTAATCTACTCATGTATTGATGGGCACTTGGGTTGTAAAATATTTACTTTGTTACATGAACTCTATAATCCTACAATTCGTAGGTTCCATGTTAAACTAAATAGCACTACCAAGATGCACCTGTAGAAAAGCTCTTGCCATACAAAGGAGCTTTTTGATTTCTATTTTTGTTATGCTTTGTAAGTTTTCCATTATATTTTATATAGTTTTTGAATTTGTAAATTAGAGAAGAGTGTCATAAACCTCATCACTCAGCTTTCACATTTATGATTATGAATATCATCCTTTATTCCAATTTATTTTTAGACATTAGGGTGCTAAAAATGAATCTCTGTTATGATTTTATTTTGCCCATACATATTGCAGCATTTGTTTCCAACAATCCAAAGCTATTGCAGTAAATGTAATTAGCAATATTCACTCAACATTATCTAAGATCTTGTTTCTGCTCAAATTTCTATACTAGCTTCAAAAACATTTTTGCTATTGATATTGGAATCATCATATAGACAAGTTTGTGTTTACTTGATATATTTCTTCTCTCATTTATTCTGTGACAGATTCCCCTTACATTTTAGGTTATTTAATGGTTGAAGAAGTTGGGTAATTTGAGGTTGTTATCATCTTTGTGGTGTTTTCTAACATGTACATCTATCCTCTTTATTTCTTATAAACTGGTGATTCTGTGTAGAAACCTTATTAATATTATGTTTCTTTTCTGGTCAAACTACTTCATTTTACCAGGGTGTGTATGTTGTCTTTCAGCTCAGTGGCACATAAAGTCTGATTTTCTGACATTTAGTCATGTTAAATTTGATCAGTGAGTTCTGATGTTGTCATCCTGCTTCATCCATTGTTCTCTGTTAAGTTTGCACCAGCTAATTTAGCTAACTACTGATGCATTTTGTCTAGATTAATTATTTCACTAGGGGTCACAAATAACGATTTTCTAATTTTATTACTCCTTCTGCAGTTATTACCTAGAGCCTTTCATTTAAAAATTCTCACTCATCAGCTACAGCTACCCTGAAAATGAACTGTACAGGGAACAGAGTATCGATGTCTGATTACATTCATGCATTTATCATTTTTAGAATAAATAATTGTATGTGTTTCAATGAGTTACCATTATAATTCTGTTTAATGCTTTGAATAGCTCACTTATGCTTAGGGATTGCCCCTTCAAGTTGGTTTCTATGATTTTTACAGACGTTGATACCTACCATGCTTTCTGGCAAAAACAAAATGTCCCAGCGTTATCTTGTAAATTTCCTGACTTCCATCTAGAATCAACCATTTCGCCAAAGAACTCAACTATTTTCACTAAAAGGAAAATCATATTTAGAGATTACAATGTGAAACATTTACTCATTGTTACTGGCTTGTCATGATTCTCAGATTTTTAAGAAGACATATCTAGGGAATATTATTATTTAGAAAATAGAAAAAAAATCGCTCATTTATACTTTTTCTAATTCAAGTTTATTCACTTATATTTTATATCTGTATTCCTTTTTATTACACACAAAATCTTATCTCCAAATGACTTCAACATTATTTCTTATTTGCTCTATCTTGTATTTAACAACATTTTTAAAATCATAACATCTGTACTAAAATAAGATTATTGATGCAGTTTAAGATTTTTTTGAGTTATTGTTCTAATATAAATCGCAGTAAGAATATACAGTCATTTGAAATAATTTTTAAATGTATTATGACAACACCAAGTTCATTTAAAAATTACATGCATTCATTTCAATTCACTTTTGACTTTTATTATGGAAAATGGATTTCTGTAGATGTCTTCTATTCTAGTGATGGTGGTGTTTCCTTTGTGTGTGTATTTTATTGTCTTTTTTCCCTCTATATGGGATTTGATGCTTTTTCTACATATGATTTTTTTGTGTGTATGATTCTCAATTCTTCCTCTAGCATCACCTCTTCTAAGACTTACAGAAATGCCTTTTTAAAACCGTGATGTCCCACACAACATTACCTCTGACCAGATAACACATTTTCCAGCAAAGTAAGAGCAGCAATGTGATGAACTTTATGGAATTCACCGGTCCCGCCACATGATCCACAAGCAACTATTGACAGACTAATGGAATATTTTGCTGAAAGTCCAGTGAGAACATCAGCTGGAAGACAGACACTTCTGTGACTAGGGTATAGCTTTAAACCAGTGTCCAGTATTTGATGTCATTTCACCCACTGCCTAAATATAGTATTTTTCTTTATCTTTTCTTCACTATCCTCTGCCCCACTGTGTATCATGTATATTTCCTTGATATAAGTGGTTTGGAAAACTCACTTGTATTCTGAAGTCCTTGGGCATACTATGTTAACAGTTTTGTTGAAATATTTTTCTCTATTTTCATCCCAGTTAATCTGTCTGTTTCAGTGAGGAAAATATGTGAACACAATTGAATGATCATTTTTTCCAACTACTCCCTTACTTTTGGAAGTAAACTGGTACATTACTCATTCATACCTACCTTTTAATTCACAATGTCATCAGAGCATTTTCTCTTACCTTTCTTTAGTAGAATAATCCTGAAGCATTTCAGTCTGGAATCAGCAAGACATGGGTTTTAATTTCTAGCTCTGTTACTTGTTTAATATGAGAATTTGGATAATTCACTTAATTTTCAGAAACCTTAGTTATTTTTTCTGTAAAAAGGTGATAATCATATTTACCTCAGAGAGTAAGGGATAGATTAATTAATGTATTAGAGTTCTAGCCATAATGCTGACACATGGACATTTGCCCTTTTTTTTCCATTGTGGTTTAATCTCCTCTTATTCACTCACATTTCAATTTGTTAATAACATCAATTAAGAAACAATTTCTGTTTTTCTTTGTAAAGGCTGTACATTGGTAGTAAAATACTTAAAAAGAAAATTATCTAGCATCCAAAGTTATTGAAAGAAGCACATTTTCTTTATTTCTTTTCAACAAAATGCTTACCAAATGTGTGTTGTCCAATAGCAATTCCATCCAGAAAATTCTGGCAGCAAGCCATCAGAAAACTTAACCACATTGGCCAAAGGGATTGGTTTCAGTAAAACTATCGATTACCCATTTCTCCCAAACTACTTATGCTGAATTTATCATATCAGACAAATGCGGTTTAAAAATAGTTCCTTGCAAAAAGAGTAGAGTGTGTTTGTGTATGTAATATATATTTACAGCAGACATGTGCAGTACTTTAAAATATAAATTCCTAGAAATTGCAGGCCATGTTGTGTATATTTTCTGTATCTCTCCTAACATATTGTGAAAGATCAATAAATATTAAACCAACACATTGTGCTTCCACAAAACTAGACATGAATTCATAAAGTGACAATCCAAGCACCAAGCAAAATATTTCATTTGGAACTAACCATATAAAGAGGCAATAGGGAACAGATTAAAGGGCACAGCTGTCTCGTTCCACAAGTTTAGTTGGAAAATATCCCAGAGAATATGGGAATGTGTGACTGTACATCTTTCCTATAGACCCATCCTTTCTGGGCACCACTGGGTTTTGCAATAGCACCTTTCTGCAGCTTTGTGATATTCACACATTGACAGCAGTTTGTTCTTCTACTTATTGAACTAAAATTTTACCATGACACTTCCTCCCTCAATGACTAGGGAAGAGTCAAAAAAAACACTTACCACATTCAATTCAGTTCCACATAAACTCGGGTTGATTATATACAAGATGATAGCAGAGAAGATACAGTAAATGAAAAACAGAAAGGTCCGTGTTTTCTATATGCAGTATTTTACACATCCTTTCACATACTAAAGCTATGTCTTTAGTTTTGAATTACATTAAAGCACAATTTATCTTTATCAGTAGGCAAACTGGGCATTTTAGAATTACTATTATATATTGATTATGCTTCATAATATGATTATTTTTAGCACTTTAAAAATTATTTAAAACATTTTTATAAGCACAATAGTTAGTCCTGTCAATCATTCTGTGAGATAGGAAAGAAAGTTGCTTTTTTTCCCAATTACCCCACCCTTATAGAAATTACACCATTTGCATTATCTCATTAGCAGGCAAGTGTAAGAGGCCAGGCAAGAAGTCAGGCCTCTACACTCTACTCTGGCACACTTCTCAAACAATACATTGATTTAGTTAATTCGTTAGTGAGATATATATTGAGTGCCTATTATCTGTAAGAATGGCTATTGTCCTAAGAATGACAGAAAAGTTCACTATCCTTCTGGGCCTTGTGCCTTCATGAAATAAATATATAAATAAATAAGGTAATCACAAACCATTGTGCAATAAAAGTAGTACACAGAGTGAGAGATACAGGAGGCCAGAGAAGGCCTCAAGTCATAGGCTTATCAGGCTGAACTAGTAAAAATACAGATACCAGTTAAATTCAAATTTTAGATAATCAACACATTTTCTATATGTATACTTATATCCTATACAATATTTGCAACATCCAACATCCCTACACTAACATAAAGTTGTTCATCTGAAGTTCAAATCTAACTGAACATCCTGTATTTTATGTGGCAACCCTATCTGGGAGGTGACGTTTGAATTAAGACCTGAATGAAATGAAGAGCCAGCTATGCAAATTTCCAGAAAAAGAACATTACAAGAAAGGAAAAGCTAAATGTCTGAATCCAGAAAGTTCTTGAAAAACCTAAACAAGCCAGTGTGTCTCCGTCTTGGTGAGAAGGATAGCATGACATTGGAGAAGCAAACAAAGGACAGCTAATATAGAGACATCCAGATAAATAATTTGGACTGTATTCTTTGTACTCAATGTATCTCTTTAGAAGTTATAAACTAGAGGAGTCTTGCCTAATTTATGCTTTACAATAATCCTCTGGTTTATTTATGCAAAAGAGATTGAAGAGTGGAGCAAGAATTAAAGCTGGGTTCAAGATTAAGAGGCTATTTTCTAAATCTAAGTGAGATAATCTTGGATCAGATTCAGTGGTGGAGATAGGCATACAGAGAAGAGGATGGATTTGAAATTGACATTTCAGATGGAACCTAAAAAACTTACTAATAGATTTGATGTCAGAAATGTAAAAAGGGGAAAATTAAGCCATGACTTGTAGGTTTTAACCTAAGGAAAGCACATATAGAAGAAAGGCGTTTTGTGAAACTGGAAGAATGTATAAATTAAAAAATCAAAGGTGAGGGTTGTAATCAAACTCTCTTTTCAGCATGTTAAGTTAGAAAGGTCTGTTGGATTTAGAAATGGAGATGCCAATCAACAATTGGTTCTTTTCTAAAAATGTAGGATGAGAGCTGTCAATAAAAGTAATGTTTAGAGCAAGACCAGGGATGATATCACAGAGAAAAAGTATTTCCTTAGACAAAATCAAAAGGTGTGTGATGCAGGTTAGTGTAAATCAACATATAAAGGAGGAAGAATCAGCAATAGATATTGAGAAGGACCCAAAAAGTTAGTGGAGAAATCAGAAAGATTGTATCAAAGAATCTCAGAAAGAAAAATGTTTCATAAAGGATGGGGTAATCAGGTATATTTTTATAGATTGCAGATATTTAGAACAGGTTTGACAGAAATATATCTACTGACGTGGTCAAGTGGGATCTTTGTTCACCTTAAGCAGAATTCTTTCAAGTTATTAAGTGAAAATCTGAAATACAATCATGAGATGATTTGTGATTGAAATTTGGGTTGTTTAAACAATGTTTATATATTGTCATTTGTTAGGGCTTACAATACTATAAATTCTCTAATATATTAAATTGAGTGGAACTACCCATCTTATAAGATATTCTTTCCTATTCATATTTTTTTCCTTGACTAAGCATTTATTTAGCATCTATTAAATCCAATAATTTTCTTTTATGGATTAATGGAATTCTAGGATATATTTTTTAATCTCAGAAAGGAAGATAAATGAAAGAATTCAAAAGTCTGAAAGAACCTATAAAATGCCATGGAATAAAAATAGAAATAATGAGGAAGTTATACAAAATTCTGTGTGAGAAATTTGGTGCACCTACCTTTAAACTCAATCAATAAGTGATAATCTGTCCCTTCAATTCCAATGAAAGGAGTTATTTGTGAGTCATTACTCCTCCTGTCTGATCCCTAGAAACTGAATCTGATAAATCACTGGGGGAAAAAAAATCAATATTTTTGTTATATTTGTCACATCTTATGGACTTCATAATGCAAAAATAAAGCTGCATTATTAAAGTAGCTAATGTTAACTTCACCTTAAAATTTAATTATTTTAGTGTAGAGTGCATAATATCATTAGACGAGGTTTTATATACATTAAATGTATCACTTGCAATGTTCACTGTAATAAACAGCTATCTCTAATCTGAATGGCCCGCTATACTTTCTAAATTTGGTCAATTTTAGCTCACCACATCCATTGAAAAACAAACAAAAAAATAAGATAAATTTTCTCCCTGTAGGAGTTACTCCATAGCATTCACTTTATGCATCAATTTATATTTGTGGTTTCCCTACAGGTAAGAGTAGCTCATCTTCACAATCCTGATGTATATTTATGCTTTATTGTTTTCTAGCCAATAAAAATGTGTTTCAGATTTCAGAGGGAGGTGATTTGTAAAAAAATATGTGTGTATTCTTTCCACAATTCTTAATTGGAAGAAGTTTCTTAGAGAAAGTATTCTTGAAGGAGTTTAGGTAAAGCTATCATAATTAAAGTTTTGGAAGGGATGCAATACTATGTTGAATCATACAGAGCAGTGGTCCCCAGTCTTTTTGGCACCAGGGACCAGTTTCATGGAAGACAATTTTTCCACAGACTGGGGTGGGGGGATGGTTTGGGGATGATTCAAGTACATTATATTTATTATGCACTTTATTTCTATTATTATTACACTATAATATATAATGAAATAATTATATAACTCACCATGATGTAGAATCAGTGGGAGCTCTGAGCTTGTTTTTCTGAAACTAGACAGTCCCATCTGGGGGTGATGGGAGACAGTGACACCTAAAATGTGTTGCTTATGTCCAGTCTACTCTGTAATCTCATTTTGGTTGCTGTCACTGCAGAAAACCTTACTTCACAAAGATAGGATGTTGGAAAGGGAAGCAGGCTTTCAGTGCTTTTGTTGGAATTTCAGGATTTTCTATCTTGACTTTAATCCAGAAGGTATGGAGATTTGAAGTTGTCTCAAACATACTTTTAAGGCCACCATCACCATCATTTGCAGTCTCAAGCAGTTGATCCTCTTCTATCATGAAGTTGACTCACCTGTATTATTCACAAATGGGTCATGGATCCATTTCTTCCTAGTTCAGGGTCTTTTGTGGTTGGGAAGTAATGCTCAACTTTTTTTGAAAGCTAAGAGAGGTGATCATGTGCCACCTGGGAGAAAGAAGGCTCTGGTTTAGTCTCTTTCAAAATCTCTGCTGATGTTTGAAACATGTCAAAAATCCCAATGACCACTCTTTTCCCCCATAATTTCAGTTTGGCTTTGAATGCAGCCTCTTTTTCTACTAACTTAAACACAGTCATTCTCCCCTTAAGTGACAGATTGAGCTCATTGAGCTGGTTGAATATGTCACACAAGTAAGCAATTTTGTGACCCATTTTGTGTCACTGATATGTGCTGCCAGTGGTGACTGTTTTTCTAAAAGAAATCCCTGAAGTGACTTTCATAACACAAAAACTCTGGCCAATAGTCGACCTTTAGAAAGCCACCTCACTTCTGTATAAGATGTGTGTGCTCTGTGTCCATCCCCTCACAGAGCTGTGCAAACAGACATGAGTTAAGGGCATATACTTTAAAGTGGTTGATAATTTTAGTCATACGCTGCAAAGCATTGTTTAGTTCAGGTGACATTTTTCGGCTAGCCAGCATTTCTCTATGGGTGACACAGTGCATCGACTCACATTCGGTAGACACCTCTTTGATCTTTCTAGTAGTGAAACTAGAAAGCCATCCACTCATGGCAGCCACTCTGTGCATATACCAACACAAAATGACCAAATCAGTTTTCCTGATATGTAATCATTCAAAGACTTGAATAGTTCCACAGCTGTGGTGTTGGTTGGCAACAAAAGTGCACATAACATATTCTTGTGCACATCTTCCTGAAAAACATATCACATAAAAATAAGCATGGTTGCCTTGTCAGCATCAGTAGACTTGTCAACTTGAATTGCATACATAGTAACTCATTAGTCCTCTCTAACAAATTATACCTCAATATCCTCCGCTATTTCATCAATTTGTCTAGTTATGATGCTAACCAAAAGAGGAATATGTGCAAACTTTTGAACTGCAGTCTCTCCTAAACGTTCATGGCAAATGTCATAAGCAGCAGGCAGTATCAACTCTTCACCAATCGTAAAGGGCTTGTTAGCTTTAGCAATGAGGTAAGCCATTAAGAATGATGCTCTCAGTGCAGACATATTTGAGGAAGTGGTGGCCTTCGATAATTGTTTCTGTTCTTTGTGTTCACAATTTTTTCCTTTGAAAACTCCACAGGCTTGTTTTTTAATGTAGGTTGCTTGGTCTCCACGTGGCAAAGTAGTTTGGAAGTATAGATGGCTTGCCAGTCTCCAAATATTATACAAAGCGGTATTGTGAAGGAAATTGAGTCTTTGATTTGGTTCTCAGTTGGACTGTCAGTTCCCTTCACAATAGCAACAAAGAAAATAAAGTACCTAGGAATATATTTAACTAAGGAGGTA
>CAUYRT010039043.1:0-24039 GCA_963574885.1 Lepilemur ruficaudatus
CCGGTCATTCTCTGACCCTCAGTTTCTTCATCATTTGAAGGGGCGTAACCACCCGCTGGCAGGGCTGTGTGATGAGGGGAGGGATGTGCATAGGGCGCAGGCTGGACATTGGGGTGACGGGTTTTCTGTCCTTCTCTCCCCCGCCAGCACTGGAACTAGCTCATAGACAATCCTGACAGGAACTATCTGCTGGGGCAAGTTCTGTGCCCTGGGAAACAGTGTCCTTTTGGCCCTAAGCACGGGACTATAATTTTTATATATTTTTATATTGAATTATGTAGTACATAATTAAAAATAAAACAGGAACCTTAGCCTGTAAAATAAGTGTTAAGAAAATCCAGCCAAATTCTGATATTGCCTATGATGTGCTAGTTATGATTGAAACATCAAATGTTAAATTCTTTCCTGAAGTATTTTTGGTGCCCTTGCTTTGGGGATGACCTGAGCCTGGCCTGCCTGTTGGACAGTGCAGCACTGCCTGGCTTGGAAAGTCACAGGCCACCACCTCTCCACTGAGGTCTCAGCATCCGTGTCTCCATCTGTAAAGCAGTGGGCAGAGGAGGGAGGAGGAGAGGCAGCTGGAATTGGTGGCCTCTTAGGGCCCCTCTGGCTTTGACCCCTGAGTTTCTGTCCCTCAAACCCCCAACTCAGCCTAATGTGGGGACCATCGGCCATGACTGGCTCTCTGAGTGCAGCAGTGCCCAGGGCAGTGCTGTTTTCGTCCCTTTGGGTATGAGGACAACCTGGCTACTGAATCTGTTGGGATGGGATTCTGGTTGACTGAGGTTTAACCCTTTAAAATGATGACAATCTAGGATCAACCCTTGTCCTGCTCACGAGGGTGGCCTCTGAGCTTCTCCTCAAAGAACACACACAGGAGGGTCCTCTGTCCCAGGCTCATTCTAGACAAAGCTCTTGCCAGTCACTCCTTGCAAACCTGGGAGCCAGGCTGCACAGGCCAAATCAATAACAGAGCAAACCAGGGAATTTTCAAAAAATGGTGGGGAAGTGGGGGAAGGGGAGTCGGATTGTAATTAAAAATAAATTTTTTAAAAAAACAACCTTTTTTCAGTGCTAATATTCTGTGATTCTAGGACATGAGAGGGTTTTTTGCTTGTTCGTTTGTTTGCTTTGCTTTTGTTAGAAAAGAGGGAATGTAGATGTAGTTTCAAGGAAGTCAAAGAAAAACTGCTCATGGAATTACTGGAGTTCAGCGATGTGGATGTAAACTTGAAGCTGTGTGGACCACCCGTCAGAGACTCTTCCTGAGGCAGGGCCAGCCAGTATTTTCCTCAGCTCCAATCCACCACGCCCGGGCACCTGAGCTCACATGCAGTCAACACACGTCAAGGTTTTCAGGACAACCTCTGACAGACACTTCTTTTGTCTTTGGGCAGCTACAGCTTTCAGTTCTCTGGGTCCTTTCTAGCAACAATGGCTCTCATGACTGCTCCTTGTGGCTTTGAGCTGCTGGAGCTGACAGCGGAGTGGGCACTCAGTGCCTAAGCAGGACACCTGCAGGGCTGGGCAGCAGGAGGAAGGAAGGTAACAGAGTGACCCAGATGTGCCCAGAGTCGCTACTTTGGCACAACAGTGGGAAGGTCTACCTTCAGCTTAGGCTCTATCAGCAGTGAGTTCTCCAACAGAAAATATTTGTACCTGCCCCGCCCCCCATCATCGAAGCCTGAGAGGCCCCCACACAGAGAGGGAGGGGACCCAGAGAACTCAGCAGAGAGAGGCAAGCAGAGCTGCTGCACCCGGATAATGGGTAGACAGGGCAGGCAGCATGTTGCAGAAAACCTTGGAAAAATCAGCCTTCCCTGGTGATATGGTGACAGAGATGTCACCTAGTACTTTAAGCAAATGTAAAAGAAAATACAGGAGTGTAGGGACCTAAGAGATCATCTAAGATCTGATGCTCAAAAAGTAGCGTGGACTGTGGCGCTCTCTCAATGCATGGACTCCAGTTGTGACTAGATCATCTGCTGTGTGATTGGTATTTAACTGTATCATCCTTCCCCTAGGACTTAAGCCCTCTGACAGAAGGGGTCTTGAATGCTTTATTTATCTTCTCATAGCTGTGCACACTGCAGAGACTTCCCAAATATTTGATAGAAGGAGGAAGGACTGAATTGTGGGTTAAGATGGAAGAACCCATATTGAATGCCACCACCAGCCCTCTAAACTTGGTTGTAAATGATTCAGATTGCAATAATTGTATAGTGAACTGCGCAAGCTCTTCTTTCAAACTCCCGGTTTTCCTGGTTTTCAGATGCGCTGCCTGTCTGACACCCGGGCATCCAGCTCTGTGCCACCATGGCTGCAACAGCCTGTAATGGATCAAAAGACGCTGCACCTGTCTTCTACCTGGTGGGCATTCCCTCCCTACAGGAGTTCCTTTTCCTCCCTGTCTTCTTCATCTTCCTGCTCTTCTACCTGCTCATCCTGGTGGGTAATGCCCTGATCCTGGTGGCTGTGGTGGCAGAGCCTAGCCTCCACAAGCCCATGTACTTCTTCCTGATCAACCTCTCTGCCCTGGACATCCTTTACACCACATCCACTGTCCCCAAGATGCTGTCTCTCCTCCTGCTCAGGGACCACATTCTCAGCTTCCCTGCCTGCTTCCTGCAAATGTACCTGTTCCACAGCTTCTCCTGCTCTGAAGCTTTCATTCTGGTGGTCATGGCCTATGACCGCTATGTGGCTATCTGCCGCCCACTGCACTACCCTGTCCTCATGACCCCGCAGACCAATGCAATGTTGGCAGCCAGTGCCTGGCTTACTGCCCTCCTCCTGCCCATCCCGGCAGTGGTACAGACCTCCCAGATGGCATTTGACAGCATTGTCCACATACACAACTGCTTCTGTGACCACCTGGCTGTGGTCCAGGCCTCCTGCTCTGAAACCAACCCCCAGACCTTCATGGGCTTCTGCATAGCCATGGTGGTGTCCTTCCTCCCCCTTCTCCTGGTGCTCCTCTCCTACACCCACATCCTGGCCTTGGTGCTTCGCATCAGCTCCAGAGAAGGACGGTCCAAAGCCTTCTCCACCTGCAGCTCCCATCTCCTGGTGGTGGGCACCTACTACTCATCCATTGCCATCGCCTATGTGGCCTACAGGGCTGACCTTTCCCTTGACTTCCACATCATGGGCAATGTGGTGTTCGCCGTTCTCACACCTGTTCTCAACCCTCTCATCTACACACTGAGGAACAAGGATGTCAAAGCAGCCATCACAAAGATTGCATGTCTCCAAGACCCAGGGTGTTCTGAGAGCCCTTGATCCTTAGATGTAGCTAATTCTGCTCCCAGGATAGCAGTTCTTGAAAAACAGAGAACACCATCAAAAAAATTTTTTGAAGGAAGAATGGCTTACAGCAGGACCAAAAATATACCACTGGGGCTTCTATATCCACTAACTAGAGGCTAGGTTATAAAATCAACTCTTGTGTGAAAAAAAAAAATCAAACAAATATTCTTAAAAGCATCAGAAAAAATTCAATATAATCAGGCTAAAATGGTAATAAAGGTGAGAATACAAAGAGGTAAGTTATTAAGACATGGATAGACATATAGATCCATGAAACAGCATACACAGCCCAGAAATAAACTCATAAATACACAGATAATTCGATATATGAAGAAAATGACACTTCGGATCAGTATGGAAGATGGACATATAATAAACAGTATTGAGACTATCTGGTAACCATAGGTCAAACAATTGAATTTGTCCATTACCCCAAGGAAACACAAAAACCAACCCCATTAAAGACCTCAATGTGAAAGGCAAAACTATAAAATTATACAGAAGACTGCAGACCTGAATTTGGAATGGGGAAATATTTCTTAAACAAGATTTAAAAATTCTAAGCCTAAAAGAAAAATAGTATAATGTTGACTGCTTTGGATAATGATGGCTGCTCTGACATCCTTGTTTATAACTTTTCTCTCATTTAAAACATAGAATCTCTATTTGTCAAAAGACACCAAAAAGAGAGTGGAAGGCAAGCCACAGGCTGAGAAGTTATTTGCAATTCATACAACCAACCAAAGGATTCAGGAGTCAGATCAATAAGAAAAAGATAGTCAAGCCATTAGAAAAATCAGTAAAGTACTCCACAGGAGAGAATGTCCAATAAATATAAGAAAAAGTGCTCAACCTTCTTAGTAATAAAAGTGCAAATTACAACAAAAAATAGATGCCACTAGACACTAATGGGCTAAAATATAGAAGCATGATAATGCCACAGATGGTGAGGATTTGGGCCAATGGAGCCCTCAAACATTGATAGTGAGAGTGTAAATTGGTACAACCACTTCAGAAAACACCTTATCACTTTATTCTATGATGTTGAAGACATGTACTCTATGATCCAGCACAGCAGCATTTCTCTGATTGGTGAAATGTTCATAAACTGTGACTCTATATGCCAATAAAAGGGAAGGAATTACATATATGTGTAACAACATGGAGAAATCTCACAGTGTTGAGCAAATGAATCAGTCCTGGCAAGGATACATACAGTAATATGATTGCAGTTTTATAAAGTTTAAAAACAAACCTAAACTATATTATTTTATCTACACATACAGCAGTCACAAGCTGCGAAGAAAAGAGAATATTGACAGTGAAAATCAGAATCATGGCTACTGCTGTAGGAGTGGGAGAGGCTGTACCCAGGGAGGGGTACTGGAGGCATGAGCTGTTGTCAATGTTTTGTTCTCTCCTGGTGATGATGACATGGGGGTTGGCTTTACAATGAGACTGTATAATAGGTTTTATATATTTTTGTTCTTTATGAACATGTATTTCATAACAAACTCTTATAAGGTGAAATTCCATTGGGCAGATGCTGTAACGGTCATTCTCAATGTTTGGTCCAAGTCTTCCCATGGGTACAATGGAGGGTGGTGGTGATGTTCACATTCACGGTAAGCGTCAAGCTGCTCAATATCATTTTTCCCATGAGTTCACTCATTTAGGAAGCCCTTACTGAGCATTTGGGAGACACTATACCATGAGGAGAATCTAGAGACACAGAGATATATTGGGACAGTTGCTGCCCTCAAGATGCGCACAGTCTAGCAAGGGAGACAGATGTGGGTGCAAATAGCACCGTGTGGGAGGTGCTGTTTCAGAGGGAAGGCCAGGGGGTGGTGGGAGCACAGCGGGTGATGTTCAATCCAAGGTAAACACACCTCCCACGGCTACTGCTTCTTTGTGCATCCTCATGGCATTAACGATATGGTGAATGTGGGCTGATTAAACAGAAGAAGCCCTGAGCTGCTCCCGTGGGAGAGGAGAGGTTTTATTCCAGTGCTACCAGGATGCAGGGTGGCCTCCGTGCTGCTGCCTATTAGGAGGTACTGATTTTTAGCCTGGACTGCTCCCAACAAAAAATGGAGTTTTCGCTCAGTTAAACCCGAAGGACTTTACCACTCAGTTCAGGAATCAGGTCAAAAAGGAACCAGGTGAGAGCAGGGATGGGCTGCTCTTTAGGAATCAGACAGGTCAAAAAGGAACCAGGCAAGAGCAGAGATGGGCAGAACGACAGTGCCCCGCAAAGTGGCAGAGCAGAAAACCAATCTCAGAAAAGAGGATGGAGCAGGCAGGGACATTTTTCTGGTAAATCTTAGAGGGAAGAAAATAGTCCTTAGCAAACTGTGAGAAAGATGCAGAACTTCAAGCAAAGGCATTAGCAGAAAGTGAGAATTTCAGCAAATAATAGTGAGCACCTTCACATATAATTTTAAAGTCACAATTATAACACTTTTAAGTCAAAATTATGAAACAAAGCATTTTTAGTGAAATTCAGTCTCCATTCCTGCTGCCTCCACCTGTTGCATTCCCTTTAAAAGAACCACTTTCATTCATTTAAAATTTTTTCTTTCCATTTTTAATAAAGGCAAATATATATTTACACATATATGCACATATATATGATATATAAATATGACTATATTACACATATGACTATATAGGTATATTTCCACTCTTAGAGAAATGGTAGCATGCTATAGTACTGTCGTGCACTTTGATTTTTAAAACTTAATCAGCAGTACATAGAGATAAAATTTTTGTTTCAGATGGGAAAAATAGCAACATATTTATACACTGTCGGTAATGATTCAGTAGAAAGCAAAATTTGGTGGTGGAGGAGAGACGGAAGAATGGTTGGCGGGACTGGCTTTAGGTAGGAGCGTGAAGAGTCCATCGGTGATCATGGGCTGGAAGACGGAGTACGTGGGTGCAGAGGCTGCTCGGGAGGTGGCTGTGGGATCGAGTCTGTGGGAGTGCCCACCTGCTGCTGGGGTGGTGAGGGGAAGACACATGGGTGGGTTGAGGAGAGAAGAGAAGGCATGAAAAAGTCACCAAGCAGAGGTGGGAGAGCAGAGCAGGGACTTAGAGGATGCGCCTGGCAGCAGCAAGTCCCACCTGAGCTAGGTTTGCTGCCTGAGGAGGCCTCTCACATTAAATTCAGACAAGGCACACTTACAGCAGGAACACACTTTAATAAAATCGATCTCATTTTTACCTCAGAGTGCAGTACTCATCCTGAGTCATAGCTTGTTTGAATAATGGTCCTAATTTTACTGATTCTCTGCAGTGGGGATTTTTTTTAAACCAAACATTGGGATAATTACATAAGCCAACTTGTTCTATAGGCAGCAATGATCTGATTTTTTTTTTTAAAACTAGTCATTTATCTGTTCTCACAAATGGCTACCTAAACTTCTCCGCAAGAAAATTAAACTGTCAGCTAAATGACATAAGGTGTCATTCAAATATTAAGTATGTATATCATAAACCTATTATGTGCTATATTTTATACCTCCATGTGGCTGGGAGTGGGGAGGAAGAACAAAGATAAAAAGGTAAATTCTAAGATCGCAAAAGGTAGTTTAAAACAATTCTAAACTCAAATAAAATGTTGTGCTCTAAAACTAATTTCAGTTATCACTTGCACATAGTGATAATATTTATGTAGTCATTTTGCAATCATAAGACCATCCTTCCATTACAAGAATGATATTTATTTCTTTTGCATTAATTTAATACATGCTTGATGGTAAATAAAATACTTATACCACATTCTTATTTTGTGTTTTCTGTTTACATTTCAAATAGCACGATCCTTTGTAATTCCTTTTATCCCCTCCTCATGTTTTATTCAAAATATATTCCCAGAATTATCTTTCCCAACCGTTTCTAGTTTCAGTTTCACCTTTGAAGACTTTATTTTTTTCTTAACTAGGTTTTTTTGTTCTAAGCAATATATTAATGTTTTAAATAACCTGTCACTTTTTCTATGTTATCTGTAAAATAATAAAAGCTATATTTCTGAATGCTATTTCCACATATGTGTGGAAATTAAACAAAGCACTTCTAAATAACCAATGCGTCAGAGAAGAAATAACAAGGGTAATTAGAAAATATTTTGATCTGCCCATTCCAATTAAAAAATAAATAAAAATAAAAATTAAAAAAGAAAGTATTTTGAGATGAATAGAAACAAAAACACAGCATACCAAAATTTATGGATGCAACTAAAGCAGTGCAGAGAGGGAAATTTATAGCTGTGGTATTGCAAAGTAGAAAAATCTCAAATCAATAACCTAATGTTTTACCTTTAGAAATTAGAAAAGAAGAACAAACTAAACACAAACAAGCAGTGAGCATGCAATAATAAAGATTAGAGCAGAAATAAATGAAATAGAGAAAATCAACAGAACCAAAGTTGGTTATTTGACTATATCAACAAAATTGGTAAACATTTAGCTAGACTGACCAAGAAAAAAAAAGAAAGAAGATTCCAATTACTAACATTGGAAATGAAAAGGAGGATGTCATTAACAACCATACAGAAGTAAATAAGAAGTGTTTAAGGAAGAGACTACCACTCAATGTCTGAAACAAAAGGCTGAATTTATCGCTAGCTTAAGCATGGGAATGCTGTCTATGGTTTATGGCACAGTTTGTTTCTGAGCAACACAGGGAGCTGGAGTTGTCATTGAACAATTAAACAGCTTTAAAACAAGTTCTGATTACTATTTATTACCATGACTATAGAATTATCAGTTATTTCCAGAAGTATAAGAACTGTTTTATTCTCAGAGATAATAAAATAAATCATATTTCATCCCATAATGTTATAATAGTCAGTCTCAGAATGTTGGCTTTTTACAAAGAAATCTCAGCCAACAGTTTTACACTTCTATTTTGGTTCATTTTTGAAGTAAAACAAAATAAAATAAGAAACCTGAAAGGAATCTAAATCTTTGTTTGTGTTCGTTTTCTCCTACTTACTGCAATTCTCTAAGCTGTTGCACTCCGTGTGGATTCTTTTGGCCCAAGAACCCAAGACTTGTCATCAGTTTCATCCATAACATCCCAAAAGCCTTTAGTCCTTCTTCCGCTGCCAAAAGATGGCTTTTTAAGATTTATTAAGGATCTCTGTAGTGTCTGAGAAACAGAAAACAGAACAAAAAATAGATCTAGCAGTCTGGTAATCCTGCAAGATTCTTTGCCTTTAATTTAAGAGTGGTTCATCTTCTCCCCCAGAAACAACTTCAGCATTTATCTTCATGGCCCTGAAGCAAAGGGCCACGTACACAAATTTATCCCAAACCAAAATTCCTCTCTTTGATAAGGAGTGAATAGATATGGGCAGAAGGAAATGGCAATATATAGTCTTGCTTGTTATTCAAAGAAACTTCCAAAACCATCTTCAGCTCCATCATGGAGTTCACTAGATCAGGAGAGGGCTACACCCTCTGTTGTACCATTTGTTTGGTTTCCATTGTGTTCTGTACTCAGCTGCCACGGACTTGGTAACCCTGCAATCTGCAGTTGTAAATCTACAATCAGTGGAGGGCTATTAAGGAAGTCTCTCCTGTAGGCTGAAAAGAGCCCCTCACGTGTATGTGGGTTTTCCCTGGTTCGGCAGAAGCATCAGGCCCTGGGGTAACCGGGTCATCTCAGTCATCACTGTGCCTCAGTGTTCTCAGGGCCTCTAGGTTTGAAGCTGGGATAGTCTCTGCACATGCACACCCTATCCCACCCGCAAACGTGTTGGCTGCTTGGCCCAGAAGTTCTACTTCTACGGATCTGTCCATCTCAGAGAAATACTTGGGCACATGTATCCCAAAATACATGTTAAAAGGATATTAATTACAATATTGTTCAGAATAGCAATAATTGGATATAACTGTAATGTCCATCAACAGATGAATTACTAGAAAAATCATGTCATATCCATCCTACAAAATACCAAATATCAGATAAAAAGAGTAAAGGAGATCAGATATAGAAAGATCCTAAGACTTATTATTAAGTTAAAATATTTCACACAGTAAGTACAGAATGATTCAATTCATGATAAAAGAAAAACAAACCCATACACACAGACACACACATACACTCTTAGAAAAGTGGAAGAAACACACCAACTCAATGATGATTTCCTCTGGGGCAAGGAAGGAAAATACGGGGAAGAATTGGTATAGGAGAACTTTCACTGTTTACTTAATAAAGCTCTCTATTGATTAAAATGTTTTACAGTGAGGATCTATTTATTTTGAAATTTTAAAAATTGTTTAAATTTCATATGTGTTAGTGAGAGTGACAAAATCTGAAACAGAGAGCACTGGAGCCAAAAGTTGAGGCAGGAAGGGTCAGTGACTCTTGACTATGTCCAGCCTGGGGCTGGCACAGACTTCCACACCCACGCTCTTTCCACAAAACCTTTGCAAGTCCTCACTGCACAACAGCAGTACTGTATCACCTTCAGGCGACAGGGCTTTACTACTCTGGTTCAATAAAATAGTATCTCTCACTTATTCAATGCTTGATAAGGGACAGGACCTGTGCTAAGTGCCCAAGCCTGCCCACCGTCCCCTGAGAGAGGTGATACCATTATGCCCTTTCTATAGACGAGGACACGAAGACTCAGTGAGATCAAGGGATTTGTCCAAGGTGATATTATCAGGAAGAACTCAGATCTCAGCCATTAGATGATAAGTTGCTGAAACACTGAACCAGAATTGGAGCTTGGGTACAAATCCCAGCTCTGCCACCAGCCACTCATGTGACTTTGGGCAAGTCACTTCACTTTTCTAGATCTTAGTTTCCTCAAATGTAAAGCAGTGAGAATGATCCTGACTCTGTCTATCTTCCCTGGCTGCTGTGAGGACCAGATGGGAAAACAGGAATAAAACTGCTCCACTGGAGGCAAAGTTCTGGAACCCATGAGAGCTGTTAACGATGCTGTTTTCACAGTGAAGAACAGTGAAGCCCAGGGCCAAGTCCCCCATTGCACCCTAGGAAGTTGTTCCTGTGGTCCCATAGGACAGCCGACCCAAGGGAGACGGCCCCAGCAGGCCTGTCTGCAGGGAGGGGCCTGAAGGTTTAATGGGCCACAGCTCAGCTCCTACCTGGCTCTCCCACCAAGGCCAAGTGTGACAACTCTACAGAAGACACCAAGGTGGACCAGGCTTGGCAGGTGAGCAGGGCTGGGGAGGGAGTGCCCAGAGGTAGGCAAAGGCTGGAGTGGGGAGACAGGGGCATGTAGAGCCATGGTGAGAAGCCAGAGCATACACACCTGATGTGTGAACGTTAGGGTGTGCCAGGATCCACGTCAGCTGTGCACATGTGGTCTGTGTGACTGTGGACCAGAAACCTGGCAGACCCAGGGAGGGATGTGTGGTCACAAGCAGGAGGCTGATGATCGTGGAAGAGCATTTCTCCTGAGGAGACAAAACCTAGGACAGCAATAGAAATGGAATATTTAGTGAGGCACACGTCAATCTGTAAGACGGACAGATGAGGGAATTGAGGTTCAGACAGGGAAAGTGCAAGGTGGTGGAGCCAGGATGGAAACCCAGGTCTTTCTAACTGCAAGGTTAATGGACATAAATTCTGTGCTTCACACACATCCTGCTCCTTTTCTATGGGAACAGCGCAGGGCGATGGGGACATCATGTGTTAATTGCATGGATTTGGGGGTTGTAGTGAGGTGTAATGACATAAGTAATGACTGTGTTGAGTCAAGCATACAATAGGAGCTTAATAAATGGGAGAGCAGTTGCTCTCCTTCCTTAGAGGCTTGGGCTGTAAGACATCCATCTCCGAACCCCTCACTCAGCCAAACACAGAGCAGATGCCCAAAAATGTTTATTGAGGTGAAAGACATCATTTTTTCCAAAGCTCTCATTTTATAGATGGGAAAACTGAGGCTCAGAGACCCGAAGTCACAGCAAGAAAGAGTGGCAGAGCTGGTCCAGGAGCCAAGACTCTGCGTTGCCAGGTGGGTCTCAGTCCCTTGCAGCAGGCTGGCTCCAGATATAGCCTCTGATCTCACCCCTTACCTGTTATGGCCTTGGATGAGGGCCTGGCCTTCTCTGACCCTCAGTTTCTTCATTAGTTGTAGGGGCATAACGCCTTGCTAGCAGGGCTATGTGATAAGAGGAGATGAGGTACATAGAGTGCGGGTTGGACATTGGGGTGGTTTTTGTGTTCTTCTCTCTCCCAGACTGGCACCGTAATTGTCATGTAGATAATCCCAGCAGGGAGGGTCCTCCCAAGGAAATGGTCCCCTAAATAACACTTTCAGTGGCCTGAAGCACTGAAAACACACCTGCAACATGTAATTCAAATTATAGTCACTTAATAAAAACCACAAAGTAAATGTAAAGAAGTCCAGCGTTTTCTGATTTTTGCCATGATGCTACATCAACACTTTTTAAAAATATCAAGTATAAAAAAAAATCAAGTATTAAATTCTTTCAAAAACATTCTTTGATGCTCCTATCTAGCTGGTGCCCTAAGCACATGCTTCGTGTGTCTGTTGCATAGGCCTGCCCTGCCAAGTGGCAGTTTGAGCGGAGGCAGTGCTTCAGTGCCTTGGAGGAGAGAGGTGAGCACAAAAACCTCAACTGGTCAGTCTGTCCTTGGCCCCAAGTAGGTGCGACAGCCTGGGCTCAAGGTGAGTTGATAATCCAGCCCTGCTGACAGTCTGTTCTATCAACACTTGCTGTGTGGCGTTGGGAAAATCATAGTCCATTTCTGAGCCTCCCTTCTCTGTCCCAATCTTTAGAATAAAGAGTTCGACTAAAACTATTTAATCACTAATGGCTCCTTCACTTCTACTTTATGATTCCTCAGCAAAACAAGGCAAGGTGGAAGAGCTGCATTCTCAAGCACCAAGCACCAAGCTCCTGGGAAGGGCGGTGGTACATTATTAAATAGAAACAATCAGACCCCATTACTGCCCTGAAAGTGCTCCTGGTGTGGCGAAGCCATAGACATATAAATAGACAGGGATGAGCCAGTGTGATTATAATGATGACAAAGGGAAACACAGGGACTTTAGGAGCCAAGAAAAAAGGCCCCCTGAGCCAGACAAGACCAGCAAAGACCTCTTGGAGGAGGTAATATTTGAGCTGAGTTTGGTAGAGGCAGAAGGCAGGGGCAGGGAGTTGCCATTTAGAATAAGGAGAAATAAGGCTGCAAGAAGGTGGGCTTTGAATAGCAGGCTAAGGAATCTTCTTCCACAGAAAATCCTATGAACACTGGGTGAGAGCCAGGACACTGGGTTTAAGACCTACCTCTGCTATATGAATGTGTTGGTTGACCTTGAAAAAATGCTCTATTTCTGAACTTCAGACTCAGCATCTGTGTCCCCCACTGTTTAACAGAAGTGAGGCAGAGGAAGGAGGAGGAGGGTTCAGCTGGACATTTCTGCTCCTCAAACCCCAACTCATCCTAACCCAAGGACATTCAATTCATAATCAAGTTCTCTGAACTGTAACAACGTTCAGGATAATGTAGTTTGCGTCTCTTTGGGCATTAGAAAAAACTGGTGATTGGCTTAGACAAATCGTCTGATTAACTGAGGGTTAGCTCTTCCTAAGTTGAGGTGCAGCAGTTTTGCTTTCCTGCCTGTGTAACGGGGGCTGACCTCTAGGACCCTCTTTCAAGGGAACATTCACAAAGGAGTGGCTTGTTCCATGTGTCTTTTTCTTTAGAAAGACATTTTACCAGCCTTCACCCTAATGGAGAACCAGGCCACCCTACATTTAAGAGACTAAAAAACACACTCTAAAATATATGGTTGCTGCTGACAACAGCAGCCAGAAGAAATAGAGAAGGAAAGAGAGCAAACCTTTGCCCCAATCTCTCCCCGCATGAAGACCTAAGCTTCCAGATTCTCCTGGGAAGAGGTTACAGAAGAAAGAGCACTGATCTGGGAGTCAGGGACAGGGCTCCTATCCTAGCTCTGTGGCTGACTGGCCAATGTGAGTGTGGGCAAGCCCCTGCTATTTTTGTTAAAAAAAAAAAAAAAACAATCAAAAAACGGCTGGCTGGATATTTCCAGGTTTGGCATTTTTATGATTCAACAGCATGAGAGATGTTTTGTTAGAGGTAAGAGAAATGGGACAGTTCTGGAAACATCAGGGGGGAATTAATCTTAGAGTCATCACGGTCGAAGAAGCAATGATGTAATTGTGAACGTGGACTTGTTCCTCTATCACGTATTCAGAGAGACTTCCCCAGCATAGCAGTCAATATTCTCCCACAGTTAAAGACCTCCAGTTCTGTGGGCCAACAACAGCACACGCCTCTTCTTCCTTGGCAAGGGGAGAACAGCCTCTTGGGTAGGGTCTTTTGCCTTTGGCTCTTATCACAAGTAGACCGTGTCCTTCTCTAGCAACAATGGCTCCCAAGACTCCCAAGTTTCCAAACTTCTATAATACCTTCTTATTTGGGGTCAGGGAATTTACAGGATAGTGGACACGAAACAGTTAATCAGGAACACCTGCTGTGCTGCAGTAGCAGGTAGGAGGGAGGAAAAATCACTCTATTACGCCCAGATGCCTTCCAATCTCTGTTTCCACCCTTGGGTAGAATACACCTCTAACTTAGACTCCAGTCTGAAAGTGGATCCTCTCACAAAAGGCATCCTCGGCCATTCCTTTCATTGTAATAAAAATGAAAAAGCCATACACACAGAGACAAGATACTCAGATATTTTTGTTTGCTTGCTTGTTTTTTTAAGGTGCTCAGATACAATAAAGCCCACAAATGTTAGAGATAAATGATATAGACATCAATCAACTAGAGATATAGCTAAAGATGTAGCACATTTCCAGCAACCCAGGAGGCTCCCTTGCACCTGACACAGTAAATCTCTCTACCCCCAGTGTAACCACTATTGTGACCTCTATCACCATTAATATTAATAAATTAATTTTTATGATTTTAATCTTTATCTTAATGGAATCATACAGCATATAGTCTTTTGGGTATGGTTTCTCTCATTCAATGTTATGACTGTAAGCTTCATGTATCTTGTGTGCAATGGTAGCTCATCCTTTTTCATTTCTGTGTCGCACTCCATTGTGTGACTATACCGCAACCTGTCCATTCTACTGTTAATGGACATTTGGGCTGTTTCCATTTGGGGACTATAAATAAAAGCTGCTATGAACTTTCTTTATTAAAGTAAAATTTGCCTAACATAAAAATCACCATTTTAATCATTTTTAAGTGAACATTCCAATGGCTTTTGGTATATTCACAATGCTGTGCAACCATTACTATTACTAAATTCCCATGCATTTGCATCACCCAAAAAGAAATCCCATATTCGTTAATCATTGATTCTCCACTCCCTCCTCCCACAGTCCTGGCAACCATGAATCTTTCTGCTTCCACAGATTTGCCTATTCTGGACATTTCATATAAGTGAAATCATACAATATATGGTTTTTTAAATCTGGCTTCTTTCACTTAGCATAGTAGTGCTTTCAAAGTTCATCCATGCTGTAGCATGTATCAGTACTTCATTACTTTTTAATGGCTGAATAATATTCCATGGTATGTATATACCACATTTTGTCTTATCCATTCATCAGCTGATGGACACTTGGGTTATTCTACTTTTTGACTACTGTGAATAATGCTGCTTTGAACGTTCATGTACAAGTTTTTGTGTGATGTATGTTTTCAATTTTGTTGGATATATACCTAGGGCTATAAAGATGTCTTTTGGTGGACACAGTACTCACTTTTCTTGGTTACGTGTTGAGATGTGGTATTGCTGAGTCATAAGTTTTAGAAAGTGTGGCCAAACTGTTATCCAGAGTGGTTGTAACAGTTACCAACAATGTATGAGAGTACCAGTTACTCCATATCTCACCGACACTTGGCAGTTCTTTTAAGTTTAGCCATTCTGGTGAGTGTGTACCAGTATCATATTATGTTTTAATTTACACTTCTAGATGGCTACGGATGCTGAGCACTTTTTATATGTTTATTGGCTGTTTGGATGTTCTCTTTTGTGAAGTGCCTGCCTATTCAAGTCTTGCCCATTTTTGTGTTAGGTCATCTATCTTCTTATTGGTTGTGGAGGGTTTTTGTATATGCTGGACACATGCCCTTTGATATATGTGTTGAAAATATAAAAATACCTTCTCCTAGTCTGGTTCTTGCCTTCTCATTCTCTTCGTAGTATATTTATTGTTGTATTTTTTAATGAGGTAAAATTTACACAGAAGATAATGTGCAGATCTTAAATATATAATTCAATGAGCTTTCATAAATATAAACATCCTGTAACCATCACTCAACTCAATATATAGAAACTTTCCATCATGCTAGAAAGTATGTTTTTGCCTGTTTCATGTCAATCCTTACCCCCATAGGCAATCACTATACTGATTTAAACTATCATAGATTAGTTTTACTTGTCAGTTAACTTAATGCCAATTAAATCATATGCTATATGCTCTTTTGTCTCTTTCTGGACTTAATTTGAGATATTTTCTATTGATCTATTTTTCATGTCTCTAATTCTGTTTTCTGTTGTGTCCAGTTTGCAATTATACCTATTCAATGAGTTCTTAATTTCAAATATTGGATATTTCAGTTTTAGAATGTTTAATTCTTTTTAAAATAGATTTCAATAGGTAATTGGATTCCAATTCTCTATTGAAATCTCTATTTTTTACATTCATTTTGTCAATATTTTTCTCTATTTTCTTTAATGTATAAACACAATAAAGTCCTTGTTTGCTAACTTGGGTAACTGGATCATGTCTATGTCAACTTTTATTGCATATTTTCCCTCTTGGTTTTTGATCACATTTTCCTACTTTTTGCATGTCTAATAATTGTATTGTGGGCTAATCATTTTTTATAATAGATTCATAGATGCCTCAGATGATATTTATCACCAGAGAGATTTCTCCTTTTTCTCTGTTAGCCAGATAGAGTAAGGGGCTGGTCACCTAAAGCCAATTAAGGTTTGAGTTAGGTTAGGGTTGAGTTTCAGTTCTAGTAAGATTTAGTCTAATTTCGGCTTGCTCCTCCTGTTCTTTGGTATGGCCTTTCTGGGTTTTGGGCTGATAGCCTGGTTGATCTCTGTCTCCTCAGCCCTGAAAGACAGTGGGAAATTTGCTTCTACCCTTTGGAGATTTTGAACTTAGGTCTCTAGCCACCATCCTCACCCCTTCTACCTTCTCCACCTACACAGACACATAGCCTCAATTTTTGTAAAATGTCTTGAGGGGAAGACCATGTATGTTTGAGACAAACCCTCTCCCTATAGTCTATAGTCTCTTAAGCTTCATGGATCATGGGAGATTTTATCCTGTCTTTTAGAAGCCTTGAGACCAGCTCTCCAACCTCCTTTGCATAGCCCCAGAATTCAGAAGATGTCCCCTGGGAAAAACTTGTTATGCATTGAGAGTGCCTCCAATTTCCAATCTGTTTTGTAAGCCCTTTTTGACTGCCAAAAGCCTTGCTGATTTCTCTTTCTTTCATCCATGACCTTCTGCCTGATCCAAGCCAAAGCTACATCATGGTCCCCAAATCAAATATTCCCAGAGAAGAAAAGAGCTGATTATTCTTAGCTCACTTTGGAGGGCCCCCATCCCCCAGAGTTTCACTTCATCTCATCCTTATTGAACCCATGTTTCTCCAGTTTTTTAAAATGTGATTTGTGTGATTTATCCATGTTTTCCTAGTTGTTGTAATGGAAATGTGGGCTGCCATGACCTATCACATCCTGTGCAGGAGCAGAAGTCCAGACACCTAGCTTAAATGGAGTCAGAAAGAACCGCTACTCAAGGCGTACAAGAAAGAAAGAAGCTTAATAAATATGTGAGCAGCAGCATATTACAGAAAATCTTGGAGAAAGCAGCCCCTCGAAAACAACATAGTGGAACTTTGAGTGAGTGCAAAAGTAGAGGACTTGACTTAAGAGATCTGACATCAACCCAAACCACAGAGCATGGAACCTAAGAAGAGGACCAGAAGAAGTCTTTCCAAAGCATTTTCACAATCATAATTCAATAGTCAACTGTTTAGATCTGATACTCCCAGTAAAATGTAAACTCTAGGAAGACAGGAACTTTTCCTGCCTTCTTTACTTTCAACACTTTATCATCTACACAAAGCATAAAGACGTCCATTTGGTAGGTTATTACTAATTAATATTTGACAAATTTGGGGATCAAATGGTAAAAGTCAATACTACAGCCCACCATCAGTCCTCTAGAGTTGGTTGTAAATAATTGTGCTTATATTAACTGTAAGGTAAACCTTATAGAATTATCACTGCAGGATCCTTTGTTTCTATGGTTTCTAGATGTTCCCAGTGTCCAGATGATCCAGCTGCCCATCTCCCAGAAATCTAGCTCTTTCTCACTATGGAGGCCACAACCTGTAATGGATCAGTGGATGGCTCACCCATCTTCTACCTAGTGGGCATCCCCTCTTTGCCGGAGTCCTCCTTCCTCCCTGTGTTTTTTATTTTCCTCCTCTTCTATCTTCTCATCCTTATGGGTAATGTCCTGATCCTGGTGGCTGTGGTGGCAGAGCCCAGCCTCCACAAGCCCATGTACTTCTTCCTGATCAACCTCTCTGCCCTGGATATCCTTTTCACCACAACCACTGTCCCCAAGATGCTGTCCCTATTCTTGCTTGGGGACCATTTCCTCACCTTTCCTTCCTGCTTATTGCAGATGTACCTTTTCCAAAGTTTTACATGCTCTGAAGCCTTCATCCTGGTGGTCATGGCCTATGACCGCTATGTGGCTATCTGCCGCCCACTGCACTACCCTGTCCACATGACCCCACAGACCAATGCTATGCTGGCGGCCAGTGCCTGGCTCACTGCCCTCCTCCTGCCCATCCCAGCAGTAGTAAAGACCTCCCAGATGGCATATAACAGCATTGCCTACATTTACCACTGCTTCTGTGATCATCTGGCTCTAGTCCAGTCCTCCTGCTCTGACACCACCCCCCAGACTCTCATGGGTTTCTGCATCGCCATGGTGGTGTCCTCTCTCCCCCTTCTCCTGGTGCTCCTCTCCTATGCCCACATCCTGGCCTCGGTGCTTCGCATCAGCTCCCGAGAAGGACGGTCCAAAGCCTTCTCCACCTGCAGCTCCCACCTCCTGGTGGTGGGCACCTACTACTCATCCATTGCCATCGCCTACGTGGCCTACAGGGCTGACCTGCCCCTTGACTTCCACATCATGGGCAATGTAGCGTATGCTATTCTCACACCAATCCTCAACCCTCTCATTTACACCCTGAGAAACAAAGATGTAAAGGCCGCAATTACCAAAATCATATGTCTCAAGAACCCAGGCTGTGATGGGGACATTTGACCTTTCATGCCGTTACTACTGTTCCCAGGACAGCAAATAATAGTGCTTAGAACAGAGTAGGGACTCAATACCTATTGTTAAATGAATGAATTAATGGATATAGAATGGTAAAAGAAAATTCAGTTGCGAAGACAGCTCCAAAAGTGGTTCTCATATATTTTCTTCCAGGGTTTTCCCATTGATGCAATGGGATAATGCTAACCTTTATAGGAATCTTAAGTTTTTGTATAAAGATTTCACTACTTAGTTCAAGAAAACTTTACTAAAATTTTTAAAAATCTGCATGGCAAAACAGCTTTTTAGAGAAGGTCAAAAGACCAAAGACACATCACAGAGAAAAGGCAAATTCTAACATTTTAATATAAAAATAGGCAAAATATGTGAGTAGACAGATAAAAAATGGAATGATCTTTAAACGATGAAAAGGTCTACTATATGAAAAGAATACAAATTAAAACTATGCTGAAATGCCCTTTCTCACTTAATCAGATTAGCAAAAATCCAATATTCTGACATGCACGTGGAAGATCAAAACTCATAATTTGCTCATGAGGATGCAAATCAGTAAACACTACCGCAACACCTACCAAAAGTACCTATGCATTTACCCCTTGACCCAGCAATCTCACTTCTAGTAATCTATCCCAAAGACTCACTGTCAGTCATTCATTAGGCTACTCATTCACCACTATATAAGGGGACTGGTTGAACAAACTATAAAATGTACAATGCATAAAGTGAGGGAGCTCTCTGTATACCAATATGCTGTCATCTCTAGGGTATGTATTGAGTGCAAAAAGCAAGCTGCAGAAGAATGTTTTTGTAAGAAAGGAGGCATTTTGCTTAAAATTTTGGAAAAAGATTTTTAAAAATATAAACTGCTAAAGATGTTTATAAGGAGAGAGAGGAACAGGAATGGACTCAAGACAAAGGTACGTTCTAACTTTAGATGTCTATAAATGTGTATATGTTAATACTTAAAAGAAATCACAAAGAAAAAAAACCACAATACTCTAATTTAAAATAAACAGAAGCACTTGGCCCTGGTGGCTGTCTCTCAAGTTAGTTGCATGACCACGCATTGTAAGTGATGTTAAATTAGTATTTTGACTACCCATCCTGAGAGAGAGTTACTATAGAATAAGAAAAAAATAACATTTTAAACTGCCTTGAGGAGTTTTAAAAATATATGCATTATAGTTTTACTTCCTTAATATAGATTGGATATAAATTACATATTTCTATAAGCAAAGTCATTTTTATTTTGACATGATTTTATATTTATAGAGCATTTCAAAAATAATAGAGTCCCATATACCTTTCATCCAACTTCCTCTAATGTCAACAGCTTACATTTATCAAAAGTAGGAAATTAACACTCGTAAAATACATACTATTAATTAAATGAGACTTTATTCAAATTTCCACAGTTTTTCCACTAATGTCTTTTTTCCATTCCAGGATACCACATCATTTTATTATCATGTCTCCTACATTGCCTGCCAGTTTCCTGGTCTTTCCTGTTTCCTGGTTCCTTGCCAGTTTCCAAGGTCTTTCATGACCTTGACACTTTTGAAGAGTTAATAGTAAACTTAAATGCATATTACTAAGTGAAATAAGTCAATCTGAAAAGGCTACTGTATGATTTCAATTATACGGCACTCTGGAAAGAGCAAAACTATTAATATAAAGGCAGTAAAGAGATCAGTGGCTGCCAGTGTTTAAGAGAGAGGGAGGGATACATGGGCAGAGCACAGATTTTTTAGGACAGTAAAATTATTTTGCATGATACTGTAACAGTGGATACATTTGTCAAAACCTATAGAATACACCACCAAGAACAAACTCTAATGTAAACTATGGACTTTGGGTGACAATGTACGTTTGCTTGTAAGAAACGTAGCACTCTGATGAGGAATGTCATTCTAATAGGCATGTAATGGTACTTCATTGTAGTTGTAATTTAATTTAATTATACTTCCCTATGACTAACGATGCTGACTATCTTTCACTTGCTCATTTTCCATCTATACATCTTCTTTGGTGAAGTCTGTTCAGATCTTTTGCCTGTTTTTTATTTGAAGTTGTTTCGTACTGTTGAGTTTCAAGAGTTCTTTATATATTCTGGGTTCAAGTCCGTTATCAGATACGTAAATATGCAAATAGTTTCTCCCAGTCAGTGACTGGTCTTTGCAATCTCTTACAGTGTCTTTTGCAGAGCAAAGGTTTTTAATTTTGATAAAGTGTAACATCAATTTTTCCTTTATGGATCATACAGTCCTCAAACAGTAGGACTTCCATTTTCTAATCGGGTTCTATTCTCCCATCCTGCAAAATGAGAGTGCCGTCAGGTGAAAAGCTGGGATCCTGTGGAAGTCGCCTCACGTGCCTCCCTTACCTCAAGGGGAGCAGTCCTGCAAGGCCTGTCGTGGATCACTCTCTGAAGCCATTAAACAGTTATTTTACATATCTTGTCTGGCGTTTATGGTTGTTTTTGGCAGAGGTTTAGTTCCAAACGAGCTACTCTTTCACAGCCAAAACTTAAAAGTCTCCCTTGAACAACATACACAATAGGAGAATTACAGCACATCCCCCTAGGATTTTAGAGAAAAACTATGTTTTTTTCTGCAGATAACTATTTTCCTTTTTTAAGAAAATAGTTCCTGGCCCTGGTGCAGATTGAATGCTTAACCAGGGGAACACTAAATAAATGAGTCCCAAGCTGCCCCTTATGAATTAGGTATTAATTCAAACAAACAAAATATAAAATTTGATGTGTACAGAAACATCCCATCTTCAAGTGGGAGTCATAAATGTTATTATATTAGCCTCAAGTAGATCCTGGACGTGTAATTGCATGAGCAGGTGGCTCGGACTTCCACGACACTCAGTCTTGCTGCATTGGCACCTTTCCATCAGCTCTTACATATGGCCTCACAGGCAACTCCCTATAACCAATTCTCTCAGGAAGAAAAACATTCAGACTTGGTTTACAAATACTTCTTCAAAATATGCTGGGACCACCTGAAAGTGGACTGCCGCTGCATTACAGCCCCATTCAGGAGGTCCCTGGAGGATCTCCAACAAGGTAAATCCTGTCAGTGGAAGAACCTTTGGCAGTGCATTTGGTTTTTTCACCTTGTAAGTTCATCTCACCTGGAAAGTGAAATGAAAAAAGGTATATACATCTATATCTGATTATGGGCAATGGCTAATGGTCATGTACTTGGAAAGAACAAGAAGAATGGTGAAAACAAAGTCTAGAGAACAGTTAAGGTGGTAAACCTCTCAGAATGGACACAAATTGTGAAGATATTTGTATCCCATGTGACTATTTACCAAAAAGTATCCACAGCAGAGAAAGTTCTCCAAAATCAGCAAGAGTAGGCAAAACCAGGTAGACAAGATGGTCCATCCCATGGGTATCAGCCAGCCTCTTCCCAGCCACCCAGTGTTTGCTCAACAGATTTATGAAGAAAAGGGCATGGGTGGAGGTTGTGCTTGTGTTCATCAAGGCTGATCTGACTTAGCTTCTGCTAAATACCCAATATGCCAGCAACAAAGACCAACACTGAGCCCATGGTATGAACCATTGCCCAAGGGAAGTGGCCAGCTACGGGTGGCAGGTTGATTACACTGGATCCCTTCTATCAATGAGGGGGCAGCGGTTTGTCTTCATTGGAATAGAAAATTATTCTGGGTGTGAATTTTTCTTTCCTGTTCACAGTGTGTCTCCCAGTACCAGCTTACATGGATTTAGTAAATGCCTTATTCCTCATGATGATATCATATATGACCTTGCCTTGCTTTTAACAAAGGAATCCCTTTTATGGCCAAAATAAATAAATAAATAAATAAAACAATAAGTCTCATGACCATAGGATTTGTGGATCTTACACTGTACCCCACTACTCAGAAGCAAGTATCTTGGCAGAAGGTAGGAACAACCTATTGAAGACTGAATTTTGGGTGCTGTCTGGATGACAATACTTTGCAGGGTTTGGGTGTTGCCTTAGAAGTTGAAATACATACTCTTACCCAGCAACCAACATAAAGAGCAGGATCTTGTCTGACCAGAATACACAGGTTTGGGGCCAAGGTAGGAAGTGGGAATGCCTCCCCTCACTACCCTAAGGACTCAGTTCCAAAACATGCACTTCCTTCTACTCAGCTGTAGATTCTGCTGGTTTGTGCATTTTAGTTCCTAAGAGTGGAAGACATCCACCAGGAGTGGCATCATCATTTCATTAAACTTGAAGCTGAATTTGCCTCCTCAACTTTTGGAGCTTCCCCTGCCACTGAATCAACAGGCAAATAAGAGAACAACCAATATATCCGATTAGAAAGAGGAAACCAGGTTGCGGTTGTGTAACGAGAGGAAGGAGAAGTATTTCTGGAACCCATACACTTCTCTGGAGTATATATTAGTACTTCTGTGTGCAACAGTAAAAGTTAATGGAAACCAGCAAACCAATAAAGTGGGCTCTTTAATATTTAATAGCCCCAGACCCCATCCTCTTGGTCACTATACAATCCTGTTGCAGCAGCCAAGGCTCCAGGCAGTGAATTGAGCCCTGGGTCTAGATTCCAGCTCTGCCTCTAGCCACCAGGGCTAATATAGATGAGTTACTTCCTTTCCTGGACTTCATTTTCCTTCTCTTGGCCTTCACGTGCACCCTATTGTTACCTCCTGTGTTCTCTGGTGTTGGGAGGATCAGAGGGGATAATGAGAACGAAGGCTACACCATTGGTGTAAAGTTCTGGGCCCTTGAGTGCTGTTGGTGATGATCTTCTCATTATCTGCAAAGCTCAGGGACAAATCCCGCACCCTTCTCATTACAGTCTAGGAGGTGCCAGGGAGTTGATCCCTGAGGGATGGTGGGTGTGGTGCCCCATGGAGCATCATCTCGAGGGGAAGTACCCAGGGGGCCTGCCTGAAAGGAGGATCCTGAGTGTTTAATGGGCCACGGCTCAGCCCCTGACTGCCGCCTCCACCCAGGCCTCGCGTGGAGAACCACAGGAGACACCCACGTGCGCCAGGCTCAACAGGTGAATGTTGCTGGAGATGGAGTGCTTGGAGACAGGCAGAGAAAGCTGGGATGGGGGGACAGGGAGACCAGGGACTACATACCTGGGCCAGAGATCAAGAAGGCAGATTGGGTGAGCACAGAGGCAGGCACCCAAAATCCAGGTGCAAGCATGGGCTGTGAGCCCTTCAGCCAGACATCCTGGCAGGCCCGAGCAATGGGACACACTCACATATGGGATCCAAATCAGCTTGGCCAAGGCCTTTCCATGGGAAGACGAGGCTGATGACGGCAGGAACCACTGGAAACACGAGCAAACCCTGAGCTCTTCC